>MU157831.1:0-129018 GCA_015657495.1 Crepidotus variabilis | reverse complement strand
AACTTCTCTTGCACTCACACTACTCGCACTAAGCACAACTTCTCTATCAAGCTACAGCTATCAGGTGAGGCTTATATCTATGTCAGCTACCTAGTAGAAGTTCTACAGCCCAGAACAGACAAATTTGGGTAGCTGTTGAGTAGATTAGATCGTGATCACGAGTTTATGATAAGCAATTACATGTGGTGTCTCAGGAGCACCGTTATCTCTTGAACCATCTCCATGAAGAGAAATTTTGCAAGGCCTACCGCATATTCCTATGCAAATACCTTTCATGAGTGCGAAGCATTGGTGAAGCTGAAGCTTCATTTGGCCATGGCTCGGCTACGAACGAGCCTCCGGCGCTGTCTTGATAAGCAAGTCGTTAAAGCCAGACAGGATCTCAACGACGCCGAAGATATTCTACATCTTTTTTTCTTTCGCGAACTGGGGAGTTTTCACTTGGTTTTCTATAGTCTCATAACGAATTTCATTTTCAGGAAGTCTGCATGGCCACCTTAGGCGCAGCTTACGCCAGCGGCTATAGAGTCCCCACCCCACCGATTCTACAACATTTCAGCCATGCACTGTGGTGCTCAATTGGCGTTGCAGGATTGGGGGAGTTGGAGGATATAATTGATGCTGAGTTCACAGCGTCACAGGATGAACATATTTTAGCACACGCTGGCCACCCCAACGACTGGTGGAATGACCTCCCGCAGACGCCGACGGAGGTTCCTACTTCCCTGACTCTCAATTCACTATTTATACAGATTCAGTATGTTCATTTAACACTTATTTATACTTAGTTAACACTTTGAAAGCTTGCAGAAGCAGGGTACAACATTTCAACAGTACTCGGTGGATTGATGACAATCAACAATGTTGTCAAGTCAGCTGTGCATCCGCCGTCGGCATCTGGAGCTCCTCAAATTGAAGACGCTTTCAATATCCCTCGCAATATCTATCCATGGCAAAAATCTGATTCAGGTACATACAGCACTTTTTCTTTATTGCAAATACCTTATGTGTATATTTATTAGCATCAGGACCGTCGGCGCCACAGGCCTCTACAGCTCGTCCCGTCAATTAAGTCAGCGCCATTGGCTTGACTGGCACTTCTGAAGTTGCAAAGCTGGATCCTGCTCATAAGAGCATCCTTCTCTCGCATCTTGAAAAGGTCATTAAATCCATTGACTCCACTTTCGTCTTCTCGCAAGCGGCGTTGGCACGAGCCATTGAAGCTTCGGAACAATCTCAAGAAAGAAGTACATGTCTGCAAAAGCTTTTGGAGTTGTATGAAAAAGACGAGCTCCATCTTGTCGGAATTTCAATGAAGCGTCGCACTGGTAATTGATATCTCTCTCCTTCAATCACAGTCTAACTTTGAGGAGTCTAAAGGTACATTCCGTACACCTGCCGTCGGCACTGAGCATTCTGATGCGAGCGACAACACCGACGGCTCCACCCCTTCATCAGAAAGTAGCTCAAATCCGACCGCAGTGCAGACACGTCTCAGCCGCAAAGCTGTCAATACCTTTCAAATATCTTCGTCTTATAGTTCCTCCTACAATGCTGCCATTTCTCCCCCCGACAATCGACACCTTGATTGTCCCAACGGCGTTTTCTACCCTCCCTCTCCCACTGTCACTGACAGTGATCCCAGAGTCAGTCCAGCGACAACTGAAATCACCACTTCATCCTCAGACACCGAAGATGAAAGCTCAACAAGGTCTGAGGACTCAAATCCGGATGAGCCATTCGATGTTTCTGATAGTGAAGATGATACCAACGGCTCTGAGTGGGAGCAACCTATAGACTCCGACGATGAAAAATCTAAATAAACTTCATACATCCAATCGAACCTTGAACTACATGGCTATAAATTCATATGTCTTTACATTCATCCTTGCTCGTTTGACTTCAAGACCGTCCAAGATTGATTCCCTCATGTAGAATGCAAGACATGCTCTGTCACCATTGCACTCCGCTCCATGCCGCATTATTCGCCCCAAATGCGCCACTACTGTGCAGGGTTTATACTGAAACACTACTCCAACACCTGGGAATGCGATGGTTCCTTGTCTGTACTCCCCAACGGGCACAAGTAAATCAAACCAAGGGTATGCAGAGCCATTATCTCGATGTAGTGGAGTCTTGCGATTACATATTGCGCTCATAACATTGAACGGCGTGGCCCAGAGACGCAAGATATCTTGCAAGGCGTCGCCATATTTCACGCCGTCGGCGGAGTCGCTGAGGCGCCGAAGGCCCTGACACCCCATCTTAAACATCTCGGGATGCATGATACTTACAATTCCACCGATGATTAAGAAGCTCTCTGCCATACACTCCATCCACCTTTCTGCCTCCGGTCTTCTAATGCTTTGAGATACCTCTGGCCGGCTGGACTTCTATATTACTTCTGTTAAATAGTCTCAAGCGTATGAAGAGGCACTTACTTCATGGGCTTGTTGATACCATGCCGGGGCGAGACTCACATTTCCTGCCTTTAGCCACCCATCACAATGAGTGAAGTGTCTTTCACATACACGCCAACTGCTTGATGCACGGTTAACCTTCACCAATGGTTCAAGTTCTGTGAGAGAGTCCCAAATTTTTGCCTGCATTGAAGTTGTCAGCATTTCAAGTGCCGACAGCGCCGCACACTCACAGCCCTTGACTTGAACAAAATATTTGGTAGATACCATGAAATGATAACCCCGCTGTTATCAACAAAAATTCCTGGAGTTGCGTGGTAACTTGGACTTGGAGGAGGGTAGTTTTGCAGAAGTTTTGTTTCAACTGTTTCATTTTGCCCTGTACATTTGCTGCTCAACTTGCCAGCGTATTCCACCACCGACCAAGAGACAGGATCTGTAAGTAACTTGTCAAAGCTGAGTTTACTACATTCCATCAGGTCCGTCACGTACTTTTGTTTTCGAAAGCTTTCACAAGTATCTTGACTGCATGGATGCATTCTACATAGAGCTGTACCTTTCGTGGATGTTCTGGAAAATCCTTTATACCCCCTTGAACTTCTTTCTGAAGTCTATAGGATTTGAAGCAGGTTTGCATGAAACTGGCGACTGCTTCCGTATTTTCTATGCCCAACATTATGGTTGATGATGAGGTGGCAATTGATGGCCCTGGCTACCTCTTCTGCTTCGTTTATTAGAAATTGCAATGCTAGGCAGACAATCCAACCTGCTTTCAAAATCCAGCAAGCCTCTTACAACTGCTTACAACTGACATTGATATCCATCTTCAAGATTTTATTATTATTTCCAAATGTTGGCACCGTTGGCTGTCAAAACAAAACAAAAAAAAGGCCAATACCCAACGGCGCTTGCTCTGATGGCTAATTGGAACAAGCGCCGGAGGTGCCAGGGACCTGCACCCAAATCGGTTGATTTGTCTCACACGCCTATATATTGCTGCTTTGGCTGCCCTGTCTGCACTGCTATATTTGGCTAATTTCGGCCAAATCGGGTGCCCTGTGTGATCCATCAGATTTTGATCGTCGGGTCTACTGTTTGGTTATTTATAAACACAGTACCATATGTGGCTAACTGTGCTACATATCATAGATTTTGATTCGAAGAAATTGGCAAGCATGAGACGTTGGAGCTTGGCTGACTATCTGGTGCAAAAACTAAGGGTACGTCTTAAGGCAACACCACCTTTGTCTATGTCCTCACGTATGCTTTCTCTTTTAGATTACATCTTTGCCATTGCGCTCTATTGGACACAACAAGCTAGTATTTCACGATGGACAAGTAGCGTATAGCACCGAATTTCATTGTATTGTGGCTCGCTACATAGTATGTTGTTTAAACTCCTCGTTTGTGTTGGCGTGTCTTACTCATGTAGTCATGTCTGTGTTATAACCAACTCCTTGTCGCGCCACAGCCTTGATCTTCCCAGTTACCCTGTCAGTGACACCGGTAAGATCCCACATCTGCAACAATAATTGAGCCCACCAAGCAACATTAATATAACAGGTTTACTACTGTACAGCATACACGTGGGAGGAAAAAGTGATTGAACACGTGATGTAAACGCGCCTCGTCGCGTCGGGCTAAATCCCAAAGAGTGGCTCTTATTATGAGATCTCACCAATTGATAATTTATTGAAGCATTTAGACATAACTAATAAAGTGTATTTTTGATATGTATAAGGTTATGCAGCTTGTAGACTGTGTATGAGGAGGCGAAATCAGCTGTACAAAATGTTTGTATGGTTGGATCTTGCAAACAGATTGTTTGACCCAAATAATAGTTACAGAGTGTTATACCACTAATCAGGAAATTGATATCTTCTGATGGCTACTAAGGAGTTGTGCAAAAAATCTTAGACCGGAAGAATGGTGTGCATTGACTTATAATCACATTAATTCATACCAAACTATGGGTGACCATCAAATGATTATCTAGAAAGCAATTGTGAGAGCGCCAAAATTAACAGAGCAACCCCAGTGAGTTTGAGAGTTGGATTTCGGACTATCCCTTTGGTTTTGGGGCCTAATTTCACTTTTTCAGGAAATTATAGGCCTTCGATGGGTGCAAAGAGGAGATACATGCAAATTCACACATGTCAAACCATTCTTCTCTGGGCAAATGTTCTAGATTTAGGATTTGAGTTGATCTAATTTTTTTTTCACCACTTCTTAGTAGCCATCAGAAGATATCAATTTCCTGGTTAGTGGTATAACACTCTGTAACTATTATTTGGGTCAAACAATCTGTTTGCAAGATCCAACCATACAAACATTTTGTACAGCTGATTTCGCCTCCTCATACACAGTCTACAAGCTGCATAACCTTATACATATCAAAAATACACTTTATTAGTTATGTCTAAATGCTTCAATAAATTATCAATTGGTGAGATCTCATAATAAGAGCCACTCTTTGGGATTTAGCCCGACGCGACGAGGCGCGTTTACATCACGTGTTCAATCACTTTTTCCTCCCACGTGTATTTATCCAGCCTTACTCCTGTTACTGATGCGACACCGTGAGGCCTCCATTGTTGAGAAAATTCCGACTCCGATAGATGGCCGATCTCGGCTCCAGCCAAGAAACTTCACGACACAACATATGCCCTGTAGGACCTCCTCTACGAGATTTACTCATCTGGATAAATTCATTTTCATTAAATTTTGAGGTGTATAGAATGATAAATCTTGTAAAATTATCCATCTTGTGGTCTCAGAACAAGTTGAAATTGCTTAGATATGTTGTGCAGCGTGATTGAAGGATTTACCCAACAGGTTCAATAGATTGGCAGCCAGATATTAGATCTATTATGCTCAAAGAATTTGGCAGGGCAGATGTCGGTTATTTCGGATGAATTCGAGATCCATGAAAGTATTGACAAGAGATCCCGATGGCGACCACACTGTTCCGCTATTCATATATTATTAAGGGCATTGGGGTCAGAAAGGCATATGGCCCACTGGGTAAGAGCCATAACAGTCGTGAGAAATGTTGTTTTGCCATCGAGAGTTCGACTCCTAGACACTACTTTTTTTTTTTCAACTCACCAGCAAGTTCCATTGTTCAATTTTGATGCCAGAGCCTTGCAAAACTACTTTACGGCACAATCATTATCATTTCTGGCTCTGGTTAACCCTTGGCCTACCTTGATGGCATACTGAGAGAGTTCTAATATGGGTGACACCTCACCTTTACCTACATCGGCATTGGGACTCTACAAATTTATTTTCAACGTATATTTCTGTGTCTATTGAATCTTTAAACAGTCAATAAAAGCTCCAATAACGACCTCTTCGTCTTTTTGAGTGTTTCTGGTGTTTGCGGCCTTTTGGCATTACGTCGGAGTCGGAATTTTGTCAACAATGGGGGGCTTACGGTGTCGCATCAGTAACAGGAACCAGGCGTTACATGGAGTGAACATCAGCCGTGTCAATTCTTTTGGCTACTTCACGCAATCACAACTGGCTAGCAAGGCTAGTATTTATCATAGATGTATCTGGTAACTACCTACAATAAATCTATTTATTCTATGATTTTTATTGGCCCCTCTGAATTGGATCTGAATCCATAAATCGTAATCCATTCAAATTCACTAGCTCTACTCTGTGCGACGTAGTAGACTAGGTTTAGTACCTAGAAGAACAGGGTGCTACGTAGTGCTACGTAGTGCTGCATAGCAAGACAGGTCACCTACCTAGTATGATGTAGTGTTTGCCTGTGTCTATCTAAGGGGGGACCCATGCTATGGCACTATGGCACTACGTAGCACTACATAGTGTCCACTAGTATCCCCAAGGTTTGCTGATGCTCGCAGCCACAACTTCAAACCATCTTGTTTTGTATCGAACACCACGGCAAAGGATGCCTTATCCACACTCTCGAAGCGCTGCTGTATCGATGACACTATAACCCTATCTCGCTAGAGGCCTTCCAAGGTCACTTTCCCTTCTTTGCACTCACATTAGAGGGTGTTTTGTTCCCGGGCCTTTTGAAGTTCTTCCAGAAGATTCGCCTTTTGAAAACCTTCGAATCCAATACGCCCGAACGCGCGGATATATAAAGCTCCAACCAAAATTCGATTTCGTGTAACATTATCTACCACTTTCAACTTTCAACACTTTTTTTTGTGCTCGACATATCACCATTATTATGTTACCAAGGCAAATAAACTAACTCAAACAACCAATCTGTGTTCTATACTACCTCGCATCTTGATTTTTGACTTCTTGCAGACGGAATCACAAATATACAATTACTTTCCGTTGATCCTTGGCTGTTCGACTGCCCTCGAGTACAGTCGGATGCTTATGTTACCCACGTTCGATAAAGAAGCACTGAATACATACGAAGGCAGATGAGATTGTAGGGGTAGCAGGCTTCAGGATGCGCCATGGTTTTAAAATGGAAACTATCTCCTTGTGATTTAAGATTTAAGGACTATTAAACCACTTCAGTCAAAGCAGCTCAGTTACATTGAAACCCCTACTTTGCTACTTCAACGAGAAGAGGGAGTCGAGGAGGTGATGATTCGTGATCACCAACAACCCAAGCGCTAGTAATACCAGTCATGTTCCAGTATATTTCTTTATCCAGTGCAGGGGAAAATCTAAATTCACGGATCAGGAGAGAAAGGACAACCTCTGTAGCCATCTTGTGAGAAAATATGATGGTCATCTGGTAATTCACTTACTCATTTCGAGTTGAGAGAATTTAAAACCGCTGCAATGCGCTCATTACATATAATCTATACCAAGATGTCGCACTTACATGCAAGAACGTCCTCCTCCACCGAAGGTCATCCTGAATACCGTTCTATTAGGTCACATTTTTCTTGCCGAACAGATTGCAACGTTAATATACTCACAGATTGGAGTAAACGCCAGGGACGCGGGAGTTTGTGATGGCCTCCGGAAGCTCATCAAGCCAGCGCTCGGGTTTGAACTCGTCGGCGTCGGCGCCCCACAGTTCTTTGTTACGATTACAGTTGAATACGCTGAGGAAAATTTTTGTGCCTTTGGGAACGGAGACCTCGTTAATCGGGCGGCCATCGATGCCTGTCAACGGAGTATATAGGGGCAGGATTGTGTCTTCCTCAGCTCTGAATGGGGGGCATTAAAGGTGTAGCTTTAGCAATAGATTCTCCACTTACATTCTTGCCATTGTTGGGATTGGAGGGTATCTAAAACATTAGCCAAGATATAGCTTCCTTCGTGAAGGCTTGGATAACTTACAAACGTAACAACTCTCGGCAAACAGCGTCAAGATAATTCAACCCAGCTAGCTCGTCGTATGACAAGACGTCCTTTCCCGACATTGTCTCTCGAAGCTCTGATCTAAGTTTATCTTGCACATCATGGCGTTGACTGAGTAACCACAAGGTGCGGGATATTGCAGTCGAGGTCGTATCAGTTGCAGCAAATGTAAGTGTCCTACGGGGATATATTAATTACCCTGCCCGCATTTGTGGATTGTTGCAGAGTTACTCACGACATTTGGCTGATAACTTCATATTCGGATAGCCCATCACCTTTCGAGGCGCCCGTATTGTTCCTCACTTGCGTCATGCCAGATATTTTGGTTCAAATACTGTCTGAGAAACGGGTTGGACGTACTTAAAATGCTCATGAGATCCTTGCCCCCCGCGATCTGGTCCTTGAGAGCCTCGTCACCTTCTGCTAAAGCCTTCTTCTTTGACTGGTAGACTTTGACAGAAGTATCGTACATTAAATCCGCGATTTCTCGGGCTTCCTGAAGTGCTTTTGAAGGGATCAGCTCAAGAAGAGCTCGTCGAAATTTGGGTGTGCCGATTTTCATGGCGATAGGGAGCACATAGATGCGAAACGACTGGATACTTCCTACGACAAGGCTGTAGAAAGATGAGATTGGGAGAAATATACTAGGTCATGTTACTTACATGATTCTTTTTGCTGCATCCACGTATGGGTGTATGGTTGCATCCTCGGTGAGTGGGTCAAATGACGTTCCAAGTCCTGATTGGGCAATCAACTCAAGAGCTGTCCGGGTAGACCAAGCTAGGACGTCAATCTACAAGGTAATGTTAACAGGATGGAAAAGAGCGCCCAGCAGGATATCACCTCTTGAGGACCATCCTCGACTTTCTTGGCGAAAGCTTTCGTTGTCTATTGGGTAAATCAGTAAGTAAACCTTAAGGCTTGTTACGTCATTGACTCGCCTTCTGGGATATGTTGTAGAACAAAGGTACTGATATTTTGGTCGTTATCGACGTGGCTGAAACATGAAGAAGACTTACCTAAGTCTCTCATATTTGCAGCGGAGAAGCTGGGGTTCAACATTTTCCTCTGCTTTTTGTGAGCTTCACCTGTGAAGATAGAATAAGTAGTTGAAATGGGAGGCTGGCGAATCCCTGACCCCATATGCCAAGAAGGCCATTGCCAAGCAGCAGCTGCCCACCCCTTTATGATTGTATGAGCACTGGTTCATATGTAAGGATATTTCCTTACTGGAGAAGACTTGGTTCAGGCGCGTAGTTAACTTGATCCTAAGAATATAGGTCGTAAAGTTGAGTCGATATCACGAATGCTAGCAAAGTAGACGTACCTTGAGGAGAATATTATGCAAGGCGAGTGGGTCGTAAACGTAAAGGAAATCCGCCTGGAAGTAGTTGGATTCTATAATATAGTACTTCGATTACCACAAGCTTACCCCTAAAAGGCCTCTAACCCTGACGACACTGCCATCTGCGAAAAGAGGCGTGAAAACCGATATGGTCAAGTCATTAACCAGTACTGACATTTCTGAGCCAACTCGCTATGAAAACCCCAAGCTTTGAATCCGAACAATTTTGGAAGAGCACCTAAACAATTCATGCCAACAGGTCAGTTTTGATCGACAGTCCCTGCATTTACTTACCAATCAAGAAAGATTCGCCAGATGGGCCGGGGATGTTATCAAGAGGAGATCGGGCGATGAAGCGTTGGAATAAGAAAAGCGAGAGCCGTACGGCGGCATAAAGTAGGGTGTAATATAAGAATGTAAGGAAACTGAAGCCTATCATCTTTAGAGAACTGGGGAACAAACAACGTTGGGCTTTTTGTTCGTCCGCTTATATAGAATCTCGGGTTCCAAATCCCAATATAACTCGCTGAGGAAACTTTGACCGCGGCCTCTGCATTCAGTACTATCCCCAGCTCGATCATACCAATTTGGACTGGGTAGTCTGGGTGCAAAGTAATACGGCTGGTAAGGCAGATAGCTTCTGAGAAGCTTGGTATCAACGGTAAGATATCCGAGCATGAGCCTACAAGTCAAGTTGCAACGAATTCACCAATAGGCATTGGTCGATTGTGTCAAACGACCCGCCTAAGCGGAAAGAATGGATGCGGTTATGCGGTCAAGCCACCGTTTTTCCCTAGAAGAAGCATGGATAGCCACTCAAAGGTCAGCTGATGCTGCATCGTAGAGATGAGAAGAAAGAAGGCGAAAGTTGCTGTACCTTCAAGTCAAGACCCATAGCTGATGTCAATCGAGTTTAGTTCATGATCGCCAGACCTGAATTTGAGGACTTGGGAAGCTCATGGTGTATTTGCTTGGCTACGGAATCGCGCTCCTGAAGTCGAAAAATGGACACGTTGGCTCATTGCTGTCCCCTCAGTCCAATGGTAGAGGCTGAATAAGTCAGGTCAACCAAGGTACCCGTTGTAACTAATAGCTGCGTGTCATGACTTACTTTCAGGCGGATACACTAATAGGTTTGTGGTCGATATGTTTTAATCCTGTGTTCATCTCCGTATTTCATGAGATAGGAACAAAGAAGCTCTCATCGGACCCATGTCTCGGCTTCGTCGAATTGTGTAATTTTGTCCGACCAAATGCTTCTAGAGACGATTTAAGGAATTATAAATAGTCGGTTTTGTTACCCAGACCAAGATCTAAGTGCCAATCCAATACGCAATGGGATGTAGCACAGATACTAGCAGTTAGGAGTTTGTAGAGAGTTGGATGTCGGCGGGCGAATGCTACCAAGAAATTAATAGCCCTAACAACGGCCATTCACCACTACCAAGCAGCTACTTTCCTATCTCAACAATATCAGACCCGCTCTCGAGAATCAGACACTGAACTTGAATTAATTTCATGGATATAGTCGCGAATATTGGATAAAGTCTTCTTGTCCAGTGGTAAGAACAGGAAAAGAAGCCAGACAGGTTTGCATGCGACAAGTTTGGTCAAATTAAACAAGTGATGACAGCATAATGGGAGACATGATTACAGCCGCAGTTCTCATTTTCATCGCCATCTTTCCATTATCAAGTGGATGTACAACAAGCAGCATCGACCACAGATACGACCGCCGCCGAGGCTGCCACCTGGGGCCCAGCAGCCGGCACTACCAAGTTCAAGCACACGTCCAACGTATTCATTTCCAGAGGCTTCACCGTACACTTTTCAAGTAGCTCCGGCAGAAGAATATGAACCACTAGGAAACCCATGGGACAACTTGGCTGGTCCGCCAGCTTTACCCCCAAAGCCTGGGCACATTAGACCACGTTCAATATCACAGTCGACACCCTACTCAAACCCCACTGTACCTCAGATTGCATTCCCTGAACCACAGATCCAGAGGTCCTCTTCTCATTTACAAAGTGGTCGACCACAACAGAGACTCTCTCATCACCACAGCAGGAGTGACTTGAATCGTCCGAGGCCAGAAGTCCAGAATTCTCTTCATGTTCACCAGAACCCATCAGTGGCTTCATTTGCATCGTCTTATGTTACAGGGGCCGATAACTATTCCTACGACGTGGGTTTAAACTCATAATTTACACCATGATAGCTGATCTTTTGTGTTTGTGTAGGGATATGAAGATTATTCACCTGCCACTGAGAAGGGGCTGCCGGAGTTATCGTACGTCTCATCAGAACCTGTCAATGAAAGGCCCTCTTGACGACTGTCTGACAGACTAGAATCCGATGAGGGATTAAAAAGTTTTCAAGCTGGAAAGCTTCCAGAGGTGGACCAAGCATGGCATAAACTTGTACCTGAATCAGCTCGAGAGGCGCTCGGGAAACAGGAAGTGCAGCGGCAATCTGTGATTTTCGAGGTGATTAAATCCGAGCTGGAATATGTCGCCGATTTAGAGGCTGTAGCAGATGTGAGGGCTTCTGATTTGGCAAGCCCCAACAGATCTCATTGACCACTTCGTTCAGGTGTATATTCAACCCCTCCGAGAAGCAAATCCACCAATCTTAGCCGAACCAGCGTTGTCTTTGTTCATTCAAGAAGTTTTCGGGAACTTTCAAGAGATTCTTTCGCATCACAAGAAAATGTTGGATGCTCTGCTTGCACGACAGCGTGAACAGCACCCTTTACTGCAGTCAGTTGCAGACATCATCTTGGACAGTGGGTGGTTACTCGATCTATCTCCTTCCATTATTGACAATTTCTGTTAGCAACTCTGAAGTTTAACTTCCGATCGGCCTACGAAACCTACGTCAAGCACTACCCATTGGCCGAATCACATCATCGCTCTCAGCTGAAACAGAACCGAGCCTACGAGAAGTTTATATTTTCGAACGCAGATGACCCTCGAATTCGCAAGCGGGACCTTGTCACATTTCTTTCTCGTCCCGTTACACGCCTTCCTCGACTAAATCTACTCCTGGAAACCACGCTCAAGATGACGGAAACAGAACACGGTCATCCCGACATGGAAACTTTGCCAATAATCCTTGGAATATTGAAAGACACGATCAAGAGTACTCAACCCGGGATTGAAGCTGCGGAAAGCAAGGTTAAATTCTGGCAGCTTTGTGAAAGTCTTGTGTACCAGAAAGGCGAAATTATCGTACGTCATTCTGTTCTTGATTTGATAAGCCTCTGATGCACGGCTTTAAAGGATATGGATTTGTATGACGAGAGTCGATCTTTGGTCTACACTGGAGGTGTCATGCGCCGGTCCAAAAGTGAAACTGGCCTTACTGAAAAATGGACTGATCTCTCGGCAGCACTTCTGGACAACTATTGTGAGCCATCTACAAGTTGATACCAAATATCTACTAAAGTCGTCCATAGTCATTCTTACAACAGAGGAGAAACGACCGAATGGACACATCAAACGCCTTCTGGTCTCTCGGGTAAACTTCATCACTCTAGCTCATCAAGCTCTGCTAAAACCACGTTTAGCCAATGCCATTATCATTCCTCCGACTCGGAGAGTTTGACGGCCCAGCAGAAAATCGCAAAGAGAAAAATGAAGACCGTAGCCTCCTCGATTCCTTCCGTTCCCAAACAATTCCAGTTTACCCATTCACGATATATCATGCCGCTAACCGGTCAACACGGCGGTATACTCTATACGTGACGACTCATACTGTGAGGAAGAAGTGGAAGAATGCGTTCGACGATGCCATTGGGGTCCATAAAGTGCGACAAGAAGCAAACATGGTAGGTTATATCAATGTTCTCATGCTATTCTAATTCTCACTTGACTCTTCAGTGGTTTAGCCCACACATGCTTACAGATGGGTTCTTCCGGACACCAAGACTTCAAAATCCAATGTTAAATGTTTCGAAAGTGACCGGCAAAATACAATGTGCTACTCCCTTCAGTGCGTCATATTAGTCTTCCTATTGCCCATATTTGATGCCGTATCCAGCGGTTGGTGGAAAGCGGTATCTTGCAGTTGGATGTGGACCAGGAGTATACGTCGGTGCTATCAATTCAGAACGTGAGTGTGTTTTCGTCTATTTGAACTAAGATGGACGTTTTTTAGAATATCACTGGGCTCTTAACCACCGGAATCCCATCTACCTCGCTGCTTTGACGACAATGGGTCCTAAGACATTTAACAGACTAGTAGTACATGTGGATACCTCGCTTTACTCCTACTCTCTCGGCATCATGGCACAGCTTGCTCAGCAACAGGCTAGACCACAGAACATAGAGTCTTCCATTGAGAAGCTAGCAGACGATGCAAATGTTGCCTTCTGCAGATATCTTCACATTGGAAATCGAGCTCTGCGTGAGTTTGTTCAACTTTATTGGAAACTTTTTTCATCACTAATGTTGTATAGTTATCTATGGAGCAAAGCGTCGCCTGACCACCACGATGAATTTACACGCTCTTGAAGCGGTCGATTCATCAGAACAATCTATCACACCAAAAAGAAGTAATGCTGCTGTCATGAGAAGTTTCCGGACGTTTGGCGAGGTATGTTCTCAGAAAGCCGCCATAGTATTCTTTTTGATTGTCTTTTGGTCTATCTACACAGTACGGATCTATCCCGAAGGACGCATACGATGCCGTCCCGCTCCAAAAGTCGATTGGAATATGCACCAAAGAGGGAATTGTTACCGCCAACCCGACCAAGTTCGATTTTCCACTGTTGATTTGAGTTGAACAACAGCTGACATTATTTCTAGCCTTGCTTCATCGTCTGTGAATATTGTGCCCGACTTTGGCGATTCGAACAACAACCCACCGATGGCAGCTTTGAAAGCGAACGTCGGCAGTCAGCGATCGCTTGGTTTCGTGCGAGTTGATCCAAATGAACTGTTAGTGATATATGAAGGTGGGTTGTGTTTCATCTTCACTGTACCTACACTCAATTATTTCCTCCAGAACTCGGCTGCTACATCAACAAGCATGGAATTCCGACACGTAAATCGGGATTTGTCAAATGGGATGCCAAGGCCACCTCGTATGCTAACAGGAATGGTCATGTTCTGTTATTCTCGTCAGACTTCATCGAGATCCGAAATATAACAACAGGACGAATTGTCCAGGTAATCGAAGGAACAGACATTCGGCTACTTTATACAGGGCCCATTGCGCGGAAAGATGACCCCGTGTTGGTTGTGATGAAGGGAACTAAGCTTGATCAAGACGGCCAGAGCGAAAAGATCGAGGAACTGCTGGAAACGGAGGAGATAAGTGTGCTGTCCCCGACAGCGACTGCGCCTGCAATGTGGGATGAATGGGATATGTCATGATACCAGATAGGGGAATGAATCGCTTTGGATGGATCAAGGTTAAATTATAAATGTATGTAGTGCGTGTATGATACCAACGCTGAAACGAAGCTTTTTTCCCCTGCGCATTGTAGGACGGATAGGGGCACCACGCTAACGTGACTGGTAATTTAGACGCGCCACGCCGCGATCCAGATGATGATCGCTGCTCTAAACTTCATTCTGTTATTGCCTGGCACTTGATACCACGAATCCAACACCATCCAGTTAAAAACATGCCTGGCGCTAATTACATGGGTGGGAAACAGTACTGCTTGAACCTTTTAATTGCCAATTTGTACCCACTGACGCGAATTCTGCGCTTACAGCAATGTCATGAAAGCTCGGGCCAAAGATACAGTTGCGCGCCAACAGAAAGGTTTCTTCGGCCGCAAGAGGCTTGACATGTTAGCCAAAGGGTTTTCTTGCTCCACGAATGCTAATGTATCCCGATCGCCGCCAAACTTTCCTATTCCCAAGCAAATGGGGCCGCAAGATATTGCTTTGGCTCATGCGAGAGCCCAGCAGAATAAGAACGATTCGGATGGGAGCTCTAGCAAAAGCTATATTCCGAGTCCTATACATGTATCAAATTCTTCTCCACGCTCAAAGAAGAGATTGCGCACAAATCAAGCGCATACATCCAGTCCGGAAATGGGGAAATCGGTCATTTTGGACACGCTCGACACCACGGAACGTAAGACTGGGTTTTCACAGATTCACCTCATGCAAGCAGTGTAGAATGCTGATTTGCGTTAATTGCAGCACTCTTTCTTAGGATGATTATGGATAGGATCTTGACAATGCCTGATTTGGCAGCACTGAACAACGTGGGGGAACGTCAATCAAGTCCCATCCACAGAAGGAATAGAAAGGTATGATCTTATTTATTACAACAAACAAAATTCAAGTCGTTATAGAGAATGCCAAATGAGATTGAAGACATCGAAGAAGCCGAAAGCGACATCTTTGGATCTCGAAAGGGGTCATCCTCTGGACACATTCAAATCGACAACAAAGATTATGGCTTGCAAGATACTGAGAGAGAAAGCACTGAAAACCTTCAAAACGATGATGTAATGGCCGATGATATCCAGGATAGCGGATACACGGAGAGCTGTAATGCACTTATCGATGATTTAGATTCTGAGTGGTCAATACAAGACCCTTGGCCTTCTTCAGGAGTTGGAAAGAAAAATCTCGAGGCAGAACCTTCCAGCGACTCTCTGAATTCCTTCAGACAACACCTACGAAGATCATCATCGCAGATGATGTTGGTAGAAAGCTCCGCTAAAGACACACCCATCACATCGAAAGAAACACACATCGATACGGAAAGAGGCTTACCTTCCTTGGTTACATTTGAGCGGGCAATGCAGGATCGAAGGACTGTTTATGGAACGCTTTTTGAGCAAGAAGATCCCTGGAGGACGATTGGTACCATCCTTGGCATTGAAGATGACCAGGCCTCGAACGATGAGAGCGCCTCCGAAAACTACTTCCAAGAAGAAAGTCACAATTCGTTCTTATTGGAGAATTTCGTGGAGGAAGAACCCAGTCCTCAAGACATCCGTCGGGTTTCGCTTCGAAATCCTAGCGGCAGTACTTCACCGACAGCTGATAGCGAATCCTTGTTCGAGGTCCGATCCAAGGAACAATATTCATCAAAGCTTAGTATTACCAGCTCGGAGGTCTTTCAAACGGCGATAGAAGGGGAGGACGTGGCTCTGCCGGGGAATACTTACGAAGAGGATGTCCAGTCCCTAGTTTGGGCGCATCCAGAGCGACTCGCAAACAAAGTTAGAACAGAGATGAAAGAGCCTTCGCCACAGAGAAAAGAAGATATACTGGAGTCTCCTGAATTACCGGAGGTCAATGGCCTCTATCTCGGACCTTCGCTCTTCAGCAACTTGGAGATGGAGGAATCGGATGAGGATGCTGACTAATGGGAAGCGGCATGACCGTGGGAGTCATATCGCCTCCGGGAGACGTTTGACTCGCTTTTTGTCATCGCACACAGCACTTTCGCTCTTGCTTTGCCTTAATCTCATTTCCACCATCTTGTTCCACCTCCACCACCATCTCTAACTTTCAAGGACCTGATGTCGCTCTCAACTCAACCCGCTGCCTCGGGCAGCAAGACAATCGCTAGTTCTGCACTGCGCAGAGCTGGCCTAATGGACCGTGATGCAACAATGCGGGACGGAACCGATAACGCTGGTGGCAGGAAGGGAAGAACTCGGTCAGGGAAGGCCGCCAGAATGTTGGATATCAATAGGGATAAACCTTCGGGCTCACGACCGGTAATTATCATTGCTGCTCATTCTCTTCGTCCTTGACAGGAACGGCAACGCCTGCACACCACCTTGCTTAGTCCTGTCGCCGACTTCTCCTTTTCCCACTCGAAATGAATCGTAACACAAAGCTTACCGATCCTCAACGTCACGCAGCAGACGATCAGATTTTCCACGAGCGCTACGAATGGCCACTCTTCTCAGACCGCTATACGCGGTGCTTCCTCGCGCCCCACTCTCGCTGGCAGAATAAGAAGAAATGCTGTCTCTGGCGATGGCGAAAGCTCTACGCCATCTCGCATCCCTGTCAAAATCATGACGCCGAAACCTGTTGAAGCTTGGAGAGAGCTTGTAAAAAAGCGATGGAATCCCGAAACCAAATTTCTCAATCTCGATGTAAGTCTCGTTCGAGTAACAGGTTTTCATGGATAGTTACCCGACCTTCGTTGGTATACTATTATGCCACTTCACGTACTTACATCTATTCCGTAGTCAATGCTTGAGGACGAAGTTGTCAAAAAGTACAATCTCAACCCTCCAGGAAATGGTGGCACTGGTCGTGATGCCGCCGTTATCTTTAAGCTCGCTGGTCAGCTAAAGCCAGAGGTAAACTTTTAATCGTGATTCATGTGATATGAAACTCAACCGCCTGTATAGGTAGAGACGCTATCGTTAGCGAACAACAAGTTGACTGGCATGTTGCTCATACAACTAGGAAGATATCTTCCGAGCTTACTCAATCTGTCCGTTCAAAACAATTCGATCCGGGACAAAAAAGAACTCGGCATGTTTATTGGTACCAAAGACAAATTCACAAAGCTGCGGGAGCTCGTCTTGGTTGGAAATCCCGTTCATGATGCAGCTCTCAAGCACAACGACACTGCGGCCTTCAGAGCGTAAGATTTTATTAAATATGCTTGAATTCTACCTAACGCCACTTTCAGTGATGTCGCGCGTCGTATACCAACCCTCCAAGTTTTGGACCAAGACCCAATCACTCAAATCTCATTTGATGCCCCTCAAGCTACTCCTTTGGTTTCCGTTGCAAAGCCGAATGCAACGACGTTTCCTGTCGAGATGGGGCCCGCTTTTGTCACTGGTGTAGACGGCTCACTCGTCAGCAACTTCCTCATAAGGTCAATATCCCCTCGCGACATGAGCTTCTATTCTAACGCGAATGACACCCAGATACTTCCAAGCGTTCGACAACCAACGTGACGCGCTCGTCTTTGCTTACGATGGGGCAGCAACTTTTTCGTTCTCTGCCAACACCGCCATCCCCACCCGTGCTAGAATCACGGGATATCATTCGTCCCGCGAAATGCCCAACCAGCGGAAACTAGAATGGGGTTCATGGCTTGAAGCAGGATCCAGGAATCTGAATCGCATCGGTAGTGACGCGAATAAAACCATCTCTAACTTGCACATTGGCGGAGAACAGATTGTCAAAGTGCTTACCGTGCTACCGCCCACCAGACATGACATCAATGGTCCGCCTGAGAAGTTTTGTTTGGACGCTTTCCCTGTACCGCACGGCCAAAATATGGGTCTTCTAGTGACTCTGCATGGCCAGTTTACGGAAGGTAAATAGTTTTAATAGCTTCACCTTATGGGACATACTAATTTGAGTTCGATAGTCACTTCGGGAGGGATACGTTCGTTTGACCGAACGATGATGCTCGTTCCTACTGCAGATGGCTCCGGGTATGTTTAGATGAGCTTCATTGTTGAGTGACAATGCTTATTCTTTTTGTTAGCGCCAAGCTGAACGGCTGGGACGTCACCATCTTATCCGACCAATGGATCATTCGCAGCTACTCAAGCCATGAAGCATGGAAGCCGGGTCCGATGCTTGTCCAGGCGGAGTCTACGAAGCCTAAAGGAGGAATTGTTTCTGCCCCAAGTCCTCAACCTCCACAACCTTTCAATGTTGCATCACTTCCTCCGGATCAACAAGCGGCTCTTGCCACTCTTGTGCGTGATTTTACAAAAGCTCCGAGCACCAATACTTATCCATTGTTTAGCCTGAAACCCGTCAAAATCTTGTGATTCAAGTATGCGCTCAAACAAACTTGAATGCCAAATATGCGCATGACTGTCTCAATGGGAACGAGTGGGACTTCAACCGTGCTATGGCAAATTTCAACAATGTCAAGGTGGGTTGATGAAATACAAGAAAGGCAAAATTTTAACATTCTACCTCCCCTTCTTAGGCCTCGCTTCCAAGAGACGCTTTTCTGTGATCCCCATATTTTCCTGTAGTACACACGGCCGCATCGTTATTATGACTCTTTTTTATGCCGTTGTTTCGTTAATTCTAAGTCTTTGGGTTCTCTTTCCATCAATCCTGCGTTCTCAAAAAGTTTATATATATCATTCCTGTAGTTGTATGCCCTCGAACCGTACACTCAAATTCACTCCAACGCAATATTTATTCATCACTTCCATATTATACAGAAGCGACTTGTTACCCAAGATAAACTCGATAACCCCAAGAACCATAAACCCTTATAAAAAAAGATCGTATCTGGCGTTCAAGTATTGGTAATGTACTTAGAGCCCATTGAGCTTGTGTGAGGTAAGGCATACCCAGCCCACGGGTCATATTGAACGGGCTTTGGGTCGGCCATTGAGCCCGGCGTCATTAAAGCTGGGTCTTTTGTAGAAACATCTTCAGGTACCATAATTTGGGAGTCGAGATTCTCGGTAACGAAGAATGCTATGCCTTCATTTTCAGAGGCGAATTGAGCTGGAGAAACTTTACGGCCGTTTGGGCCGCGGTTGGTGAAGATGACATTATGCCGCGCGTGTTCTTGCGCGCTTGAACAATCCAATCGAGTTGTGAGGAAGGAAGAGAAGTTGGTGTGCACTGGAGGTGAATAACTTGGCTCGCGAAATCCCTGCGGCGAGAAGGAATATGAGGAATGCGCCAACAGATGTGATTAAGATCGACAGTCAAATCTGCACAACCTCGCGTTTTGCCAACAATGATCGACGCTTAGTGTGAGGATATTGTGAATATTTGACAGACGCATATGCTTGGAAGTATCGAATTATCTCTTGGCCGGTTGGCTGCTTCACTGGTTCTTCTCTGATGGATGAGCCAACTATCGAGAGGGTATAAATCTAGCCAGTGTGTATATTAGCCAATATTCAATGAAAAAGAAACAAAACACACTTACGCCAACTACACTTGTGATAGCGCTGGAAGGTCCAGACGCCGGTATTGTTGCTTGATCCTCTACTGCCACACCCCCCTTCACTGTGTTTGTGTACGCACAGTCCACTACATGTACGTCCGACTTGAATGCCGTCTCTTCAAACCAACCAGATGATGCATCCCTGCCGACATGATGAGCTAGAAAGTTGACGAAAGAGATGTTGGCGGTAGAGGGTACATTGTTTCCGTTGAGTGGATCTGACCCAGGCCAAGAAACGAAAATATATGTGACCAGAAGGTCTCTCCAGTTACCACTACCATTCACCAACTTCCCTTCATAAAACCCAGCTGTATCAACGTCTTGGCGATCTGGATAAATCGTTGCCCACGTTGGCACGTATGCTCCGAGAGAAGGGATCTGGTCCTGGTATGCGGAGGAATTAGATGGATATACGTGAAGCTGGGCAACTTCGTGGACTTCGTACGCGCATTTTGGCTTCCACGTGTTGTTCCACTGGTTTGGATCATAAATCCAGTCCTGTTCGTCGTTGGGGATATAATCGAAAAGCTCAGTCAGTGGGGCTCCAGCTTTATCAAGCGCAGTGATCCTGGAACTGATTGGGACGGTTGCGCCTGAAAGACTATTGTGCTCCCTCGTCATTAAAATGCCTTCGACATAAGAGTTGCGTTCGATGGTGTTTGTCACCACGGTACGGTTGCTGATGACGGTGCTGGCAGCTCCATTGCAGCTCCAATGCTGGCTGCAACGAGGCAGAAGACTGAAGCAAGCACAAATCCAAGTCGACCAGTATTTAGTGCACGATAAAGTAATGATCGTAGTTCCAAAACCTCGGTTGGTGTTACAGCAGGGGAGATGTACCAGATACTCTGAGCATCTTTCCGATGAAGAAGAGAGCGTTTGACGTGAGCTCGATAGACATAACGAATGCACAATGCAATGATCGCGACGCAGACGTTGATCCACACACCAAAAACGGCGCGTAGAGTGGACTGGGAGATGCCTGGGCAGTTGATGAAGTAATCGCCATTCGCAAGATTGCCTTGCCCCATAGTTAAGAGGTAGCGAGAAGGACAGAATCCGGAACATACCAGTATTCGTAGGTCTTATACAAGCACTCGATCGAGGTACAAACTGGATTTATACACCTGCGGTGGTGGGATCTCTTTCATTGTGGAGAAAGCAAGATTGACAGCTAGAGCAAAACAAAGTCGAGCATGACAGTGTGCTGCTTTTATAGACAGGAGTCAGGGCACAAGAGCCCTGAATATGCCTTGACTTGGACATCGCAGTATAAGGTACCGTGCCTGTGCAAGATAAGCACCAAGCGCTTAGAGACAGGGATTTTAGTCGTTCTTGGCATCCAATTTTCCACAATCCCTTTCGCAGTGAGTAGGTTGAGGGTATTCTAGTATCTTTCAGACGAGGGAGCATACGAAGCGTATCAACCAGTCAGCCTAACTTCGAAGAAAGCAGAAAGTTCGGGAATTGGAAGGCTATTCAAAGCTCGCGTCGCGGTAATATAGTGTGCCAGCTCGCCCTTCTGCTTATCAGACCGCCCAATAATACTTTCTATAAAATACCTTCAAGATATTATGTTTTGGTCACTGTTGTCTGCGGTAATTCGACTAATTCTTGAGATTGGGACTCATTTGCGAATGATCAAAGCTAATTCACTTCCTCAAGTAACCGCTATACTGCTTCTCTATGGTGGATAGCTGTGTTCAATTGCACTCCCCTCTTTTATTTAGTTTTACGACAAACGAGAGCGATGATAGACAAACCTTTCCTCAGGACGCGATGCCAGTGGCCGACAGTCGCCGCCTGGGACACAAGTAGTTTCTGATGAGTTCGAGGCCCTCGCTCTTGATATTGAGATGTCAGTGTGGTAGAATATCTCTTTATATTCTTAAAGACTTATTCAAAGCTCAGAGGTTGGAGTTTTCGTAGGTTCTCATTTGTGTAAGTGATAAATAGCGATTCAATATAAGTAGGTGCTCAAATCGGCCACCGCCGGCGGACTTCCAATGGCCAAGGCATGTCCCGGGGTCACTTCTGCTAGTGCCGGTACTCAGAACAGAGTCCAGAGCCACTTCGACTAGTCATTTTCAAGTTCAAGTTTAATGTCGGAGAAGTCTGCTAGATGCGATATATGAACGACTCGGTGATGCATTGCGATGCGATTCCTTGCCTTCAAAGAACTGCCACAGACCATACCAGCTTTTTATATGCTCAACAAGCTTTGATTGGTTGGATGATGACTGGCCGCTGGGGATTCATTTTCCATAATTACAACAGCCATGGAACAACATCACATTCGAGCTGTCTTACGATGAAATTGTAATTCCAGCTAAATAACCTTTTCTGCAAGCATCAGCTAGAACTCCGTTTACGAGCGTCGTGGCCGCCTCCCTCGAGTGTCTTTGATAGAAGACTTGAAAATCCAATCTGCACGTCCCATAATACATATGGAAATCGCCGATAATGTTTAGTGATCTTCTTGAACATATGTTCTGGAGAGATGCCTAACATATATGCAAGCCATCTAACCACATGCCTATTACTTACGAGGTCGATCCCGTGAATGCGCGGATTCTAGATGCTGTTCTACTCGACGTTCCACATGCCGGCAATCTCTCTTTGGATAGTGAATTCGGATTAATTCTAGCATATGACCTAACACTAAGTCCTGAAGATTATCAGGTGCTGTAAGTTTTGAAGATTGAAGATAATTTTGTACACGTGTGGTCAGTCAATTTCTGAGTTCCGAACACCATTGGCAGTGGCGCGGTCGACATTACTCTTTGTCCAACAAGCAGTTCCGAGTTTTCCAGATGGAACTGGTTCTTTATGGCACAAATCTGGGCTTGCACTCCCATTTTCTCAAGAATGACATTTTTAAAGGGTCGGCTCTGAGTTAAAAAGTGCAGTTATATGTGACGAACCCATCCCGATCCCACTCCTTCACTTTTCCTTCTCAGGGTGAAACGTATCAAGCGCCGAAGGGCATTGCCCACGAGGAACACGAGGTGAGCGATTATTTTTGCAACCAGAAGCAGCCCGTTGTACAAAACATTGGGCTCGAGCTCGCCGCTGTTGATAAGGCATTGTCTGACAATGGAAGACAATCGGTGAACGATGTCGACCACTGTCCCGAACATTGGTCGCCGTCGTTACACTAGTGGAGGGAGGCATGGACCGAGATTCCGAATATTCAGGGTCGAGTGATTACCTCCCTTTGAGCTTGGCTGCAAAACACACTCCGGTGGTTCTGATTGGCATGTCGGGCAATGCCTTTTGCCTCGTTGCAGCATATTCCCGGAGGGTGCCCCACCGAAAATTTTATTTATGTATCGCATACACCGCCCTTCTCAGCACTCACCCCCCCGCCATCCCGATTTCCTCGACTTTTCCTGAACAATTCGGATTCTGATCCTTTTTCACCTCATATTCATCTACGCTTTTGCTTCGAAGACTTTTAACGCCTTTCTTACCAGTTCTATCGCTTTCTCTTCGACTCTCTTTTGCTCTTTTTCTTCTTCATTTTTCTTCTACATGTCTGGAAGTGCTCCCCATTCTCTAAACTATGGCCTTCATGACTACGCGCTTCAAGGCGATGACGAGCGCGTTCAGCGCGCCCTTCGCGAAGGCGCCGATGTGAACGGCGTTGATAGCGCAGGAAGAACTGCAGTTATGTGCGCCATTGCCGGCGAAAAGTACGCGTCTTTCTCTTGCGCACATGTTCCAACAGTTGCGCTAACATTCATCGTTCCAGTTGGCGCGACATCGACGCGTGTGACGCGTCGTTCATGAGCTCAAGTCGACTCAACGCGCTGAAAACTCTCTTGAACCACCCAGAGATATCTCTCTTAACCCTCAATGCACCGCATTCCTCAATGAATGGTGTCATCCCCCTTGGGGTCGCAGCTTGGCTCAATCAGCCTCTAGTAGTGCGCACCCTTCTTGAATGCAGCGCTGAAGCGGTCTCCGTGGACGGAATGGACGCGCATGGCGCCACCGCTTTGATGTGTACGTGTCCACTTGATTATTATTATCTCCAAAGTATTTACCTAGAGATTACCAGACGGTGCCCGCGATGGTAGTCTAGAAGTCGTTCAGCTCCTGGTATGTTGTAATTGTTTAGTCAATCCTTTCTTATCTGACCACTTAACTCAGCTATCGCACGGAGCACGACCCGATTTCCGAGATCGGAATCATCGAACCTCACTTCAGTTTGCCCTCTCACACCCCAGAATCCTTTGGCTTTGCGAGAGTGTTCTAAGACGCCACAGATGGCGCGAAAGTAAGGTACGCATATTTCCAACTCCTGATCTTTGTCATTAGTGAAGGTTAAACTTATCGCCTCAGACCGCGGACAGGACACGGTTGGCTTCAGATTCAGATCATATTGTCGACTTGGCATTCACCTCTATGCCTCTCACTGAAGATCTTGAACCACCCCCTGCACTTATCTTTACGCAAGACGCGACTTTAAGGTTAACGAATGCCCTGAGTTCATCTATTCGATCCTCGGACCTGGCGTTCTTACAGTCGCTCCTCTTTTCTCCTCATATCCCTGCTTCGTCTCCATCGGCGCTGTATCCGATGTCCGTCCCGCTGCTCGTCAACGCTCCTGACGCCAAAGGCTGGAGCCCAATACATCATTGTGTGGCAGCACGAAGCCCTTCAATTGAAATTCTGGATGCACTCTACTGTGCCGGCGCCGATATTTCTCTCTTCACGACCCAAGAGCAAGAAACACCTTTACACATTCTCGCGCGTTCTATTTATGACCCCTCATTTACACACCCTCTACGTCGATTCATCCTCCATCTCATTCAAGATCTCCGAGCACCATTGTCTGCTCGTGATAAAAATGACGAAACCCCCCTCCATATCGCTGCCGAGCATGGTCACTCAGTTGAAATTTTACTGGCACTTTTGGACTGCGATATCAATTGCAACAGCCGGTCTCTGAAGAACGCTAGAGGGTGCGAATTTTTAACTGATATCCCCCACTGATGCTAACTGCTGGAACTATATTAGGCTCACTGCAGAGGATATCTGCAAATCCGAATTCCTTGCTACTTTCCAACAACACCAACCATCCTCTAGAAGCCCAATACGGGCTACAGAATCATTTGCGTCACTGGCATCTATCTCCGAAACTCGTATCCTGGACTTGAGCGGGAAATCATCTTCTTTGTACTCAAAACACATGGACATCGAATCTGCAATTCAGAGCTTACTGTCAAGCCTTCGTGCGACATGTCCATCCATCAACCATTCTGCCAACGCCGCCCACATCCATCAATTGGAAGACTGTGTCGAGGAGGCCAACGACCAATGTAACGCCATTGTTATTCACTTTCGAGGTCGTATTGAGGAAGCTTCTCGCATGGTCCAAGAACTCCAAGGCAATACAGACCGGATCAGCTCACTACGAAATGCCATTCAGCTTGCTGCCAGAGGCAAGCTCCTGGTTCGAGAACTTACACCGCTCCCTTCAAGACGGCGAAACAGAGATTCCGAAGACTCACAAGCCACTTATGTCTGTCATGACGACTATTCGGACATTGCGTCGTCGATCCAAGCATCGGCCAGCTTCACGCCTCGCGGCTACATCTCTCAGGCTACCCAAACCGCTCTCCTGGACCAATTTGGTGCCAAGTCCGCTTATCCCTGCAGCCCAGCCAAGACTGACCCGTCTGACCACTCAAAATCGTCCAAGGCAGAGCAAACTTATTTTGAGGAGCTTTGCGAAGTCGACCGTGAGCTGTCTTTGCTACAGGAGATGCTATCTTCGGAATCAACCGCATCTGCAGCGTCTCCGAAGCTGATAGCAAAGACCAAGGCAGCGTTGAAGCGAAAAAAAAGATTGGAAGAGAAGATCCGTGAGCTGGATGTCGAACAAAACAAAATTGACAAGCAAGCATCGCTTTCTGGCACGTCAAGAGTGAAGGCCTGGATTAAGAAAATGGTTGTTCCAGCCCAAGTTCCTTCGACGACACAACTTCGACTGGTAGTTGATCTGGACCCAGACTGCAATGTCGGCAGGGAGGTCAAGCGTTCGAAGCCTGTTTCTACGAAAAGTACCTATCGGGACGCGATCGATGCCTCCATCGACACTGCTCTGCGAACTTCGTCTGTCGTTCTGGAGAGTGCTTACTACGACCTGAACAATATCAATGAATCTCTATCGGCGGCACAGCAATTTATCGACTTGGCAAACCATTCAATTTCTCGCACACAACGAATAGTAAAGCGAGCAATCAAGGCATGCCAAACTACTTTTTTACCATGACTTTGCGCTAACTTCTCACAGAAACGCAGGGACATGATAGCTGACCTCCACGTATTATCCAGTAAAGAGTCGAAGCTCGCTGTTACAGTGGAAGGCCTTCTTTCTCCAGGGTACCTTGGCTATCACAGCGCAGTCACGAATCGCTCAAGTCTCACATCTATTTCTACTATCTATTCTACAACATCTTCGATTATCTCAATCGCTGCTACCCTAACTGAACATGACGATGAGGACACCCGTGTCATTCGCCGGCTCCTTCTCCGGAAAATCGAAGCTCAGATATCAGGCGTTTGGGACGAGCTAGATCAGGTGAACGAGTGGACCCAAATTGTCAAAGAGTCAGTGAGGGGTGTGAAACGTAGAGCTTACCTTTGATCTCACATTCTTTTCTTTCAAATTTTATTCCAAGGAGCAAGATGAGTGGACTAAAAGCAGCACGATGTAAAGTATCTGTATCTATGATGTATTTAGACAATCCATATTCCAATGTTATTCAAGCAATGTTTAGAAGTACGCAATCAATTATCATGTTTTCGACCAATCATATCAAGTAGGTCAAAAAGCATGCCCTAGACGCTCTGTGCGAAGCACCGCGTGAAACACCAGTCATCTTCGGAGTTCCTTCAGACGGCGTGAAAAAGGCTCTCTGCAATTGTAGTGTGTCACTTCGCCCCTGTGCTGATATCAGCCCAACACACAACCAACGAAGATAAAACGAACCGAGGGACATGGACCGCGATAACGCTATTTCCCAGCCGTTTATGACATTGTGGGCAGCTAAATCAATTTTATCAGAGTCATGCAGGCAAAAATTAATTTGGAAAAAAACCCACATTCGACTATCCGTGACTTTGACTCGCTTCATTTGCAGTGCCATCAGTTTCCTCGACATGTGGTCATTGCGGGCTTTGCTGATATTTCGCACCACTTGTGTATCAAACACTGGTGTACAGAGAGCATCAGCTAGGAAGGGCCTGATGCTGTCCATCGTGACTAGTGGAGGTAGAAGTTCGAGTACTTCTACGGAGTCCAGTCGAGGGCTATGCCGGCTAATCAAATCTAAGGCCGGCTGTAGCAGGTTTGTAGATCCTGGTTCCGTTGGCCGCAAATAGATTCGAAGAAGCGTCAAGAAGACACCGGAGGTATCACTGTCGGCTTTGTAAACCCGCTTGCAGTATCTGAGACATTGATCAGCTCTAACCCAACTCATTAAAATTTTAGCATACTCTTCTGCTTTAGTGTAGTCATGTAGTTGGTTCACGTAGGTATCTATGGCTTGATCATGACGGCCTCGTCGTCCGAGTAAGATCGCACGGGCTTCATGAAGATCTAACAAATGGCAGCTTGAGCAAAAAGTCGTCGCCGAGTACGTGTGCATGTAAAGTGACCTGTTCTGGATGAAAGAGCGTATAGTCTATCAATGTCGATCTTATCGTCGGTGCTGATGAAGCTCAGCAACTTGGTGTATGCTTCTTGTTGACCATCTAGAGAGGTTCCTTAAAATCTAAACCATATGAGCAATAGTCGAGCTTACTGGAATCATCGTGCTTCTTCGCACTGAGGGTCATATTGAGGTATAACTCGGCCAGTCGATCATGATACTCGGGCAGCTCTTCTTGCTTCTCGTGTATGATAAACTCAAGGAACTTGGCACAAACCTTGGGGTCAATCCCCTGAAGATAGTCGGCGACTGATTTTCGAGGGAGTTCCACGTCCTCAGACGTAAAAATCTGCAACAAGAAAGTTGATTAAATTCAGTTCTGGGAAAGAGTGGACCCAAGGCATGCGTACTTGGAAGGCCATATTACTATCACATTCGAAGATCCAGGTGGCGTACCTGAAAACTTGATCAATGTACTCCGGACCAAGCTTCTGAAGGTACTGGATGGATGGACTGAGCTTGTCATCGACATCAGCTTCTTGCTCGGCCAACCTGTGAATCAGGATTAACTTGAATCAGCGGAGTTGTAGACACCATACTCTTTCAGTAAGTCCAATGCTTTAGAATGCATCTTCTTTCCATGATATAGATCTCTCAGTTCTCCGTATTTCTGATGAGAGGTCAAAATCTATCAAGTTACCTAGACTAATACGGAGCAAATACGTACCTTACGTGCTCGTAAATCATCTTCCACCTCTGACACTTCGCACCAGTTGGCAACTCGACATAAGCTTCCTAATAGCACTGGACGGTTAATTAGGTATGCTTTGTAAAGCGCCGTGTCGACAATCTGTGCAAATCGCAGGAGTTGTGCAGGCGTCAAGGATGATAATGGGCCATCCGGCAAAGCAAAGACGTCGTCGACAGAAGCCTCAGATAAAGGAGAAGTGACGTGCGACTGCGATTCGGGCGTAATCCCTACGTTTCGTAAAGCAGCACCAAATTTTGGGCGGCGGTCTCCAAGATAACGCAGAAGGGTTTCTACGGATCGATGAAGGTCATCTATATCAACATAACATGAGCACTGAGAATTAGGTGAAAATAACATTGCACACCATGTAAGACGACTCTCTTTTTAGAAGAGATGGAGGAGGTGTCGTCATCTTTGCCTCCTCCAGGGAGGAGAGCCTGAAGGCCCGCCATCCCTGTTTTCCTAAGCCTCCCGCTCATAGTGCCTGTACCACCGGCGATTGTGTCGAAAAACGCGGCGGTTAATTTGTCCGGAGGCGTATCAGTACCCGCAGTCGAATTCTTGTCCTTGTCCTTTACTGAACTTTCAGCGTCGCCGGGGTCAGATTCGGTAGGGGCCGCATCGCCCTCGATATCCCTGACAGGTCCTCCATAGAGAGATATCCACCGCTCTTGTGGAACTGCTAGACGTCCCGCCACGGATTCCGGATACAAAGCGACCACCTTGGCAGGATTAAAATCAAGCTTGATGAATGTGTCAATAGCTTCATCAAACTTCCCAGCACGGAATTGAGAAACCGCGTTGAGTGCCCGAATTTTCGTCTTTCTTTGGTCCTATGTCAAAGATTCAGTACACACTACGCTTTGCAAGAAGGGTGCTAACCCACCTTGTCAGTTATTTGGCACTCGTCTAGTGTTTCCAAAAGTGTTAGAGCATCTGAGTATTTGCCATCCATCACGAGCTCGTCAATTTGGTCTATCCACGGTTTCATATTGAATCTCCACAAAGAGCTGCCCTCACTCGCAGCTGCGGTCTTGTCTAGGGGCGTGGTCATCAAAAATAAGGGTGATTTCGCGGCAAATGAGGATGTCATTAAGCGAAGTTGAGCATTCGATGGCGCCGGAGTGAGACCAGCAGTTCCAGTAGCATTCGAACTTAGGGCTACATCGAAAGGGAACTGGAGGTGTTGTATTACCTGGAGCGAAATGGAAGACCGGACCTGGATCAACGCTGTCTGATTTGAAACGGGTGGATTGTTCATATTCTCTGTATTCGATCCCTGAGACGCGACGGTCCCCGCAGGTAGGACTGCGAAGATGTAAGGCTTGACAAAAGCTAAAAAGCAATTAACACAAAGGCTTGTGGGTAAACGACTTAACGGACCAATCTCCTCTGGCTGCGCGGGCCACTCGATGGTTGTCGAACGAGACGTCTTCCCGTCAGGATTGATGAAATAGCCTTGACCGTCCTTGCCTATCAACACCTCCGATTCTGCGACGTTGATGACTGTTGGTTTGGCCTTGGCACCTAGGCCAAGAGTCATGTAGCCTGTTAAACCGCTCAAGGCATTCATAGCTGCTCCAGACGAAGTGGTTGGTAGAGGCGTCACGATATCTGTCGCTGTCATAGTCGCGAGTGAGAAAAGCGCAAATTCCGTCGTCGAATACGCGAAGCAAGCCGTGTCATTGTTAAGGAATACGATGGAACGCGCTGAGTGTGGAAGAAGAGTTTCCTGAGCAAACTGTCAAAGAAAGATTCATAATAGGATCTGGTAAAACATTACCTTGACATCTTGGGGATCTCCGTCTTTCCACGAATAGATGACGACTTTGCGTCGACAACCAATGAGTAGCAATGTGACCAACGAAGGGATTGGTTGAGCTCGTTTAGGTACATCAAAGCTGCTTGGGCTTGATGGCACCTCAGCACTGGTCAAATACGATTGTACTGCGAAAGAGAATGCAGCCTTTGCTCTGGGAAGAGGTGTTGGTGGAGAATAGGACGGCAAAGGGAATAGCGTAATATTCATCTCTTCAGCAACGCGGTCAGACTACACTACAGGAATCAAGAAAGAACTCTCACCAGAGAGTACAACCAAAGAGTTCACAGCCTGGATGAACCCCAGCTGGTCTATCGACCGTCGAACAAAACTTTTCTTGATTTCCACAGGTGAAAGTTCGGCCGCCCCATCAGCTATGTGGTAAATTCAGGCCGCCAAACACAATTCAGAAATTGCACTCAGGTCTCACTAATGTCATAGATGTGTAGATTTCCGGTTGATGATCCAAGGTATAGTCTGTCCACTGAGCCAAAATCAGCTAGATGACCTCATGTCAACATTCAGCTGCACCTCACAGTGTACGGTCAAAGATTCGAACTTTTCTTTCAGTCCCGAGAGTACCACTTTTGGTGTGTTAAAAGGCGCCATGCAGGTGCAGAGCAAGTGATACAGTTGGACACGAGTCTCAAGAGTCAAGTCATAGCCAATGCTGCGGGGCAGCCCTCCTGTCGTCGTCTGGAACAGTCAAACGCCAACGGCTTCCGCGGGCCGCACTGCTTACGAGCTCAAGTTTCCCGCGCCAGTCGCAGTCACGGTTACGGATCAGTACTTCTCTTCCTTTCCTTTGAACCCGAACTCGTTGTAAAGTCAATTCTGTCCCTTGAACAAGGTCTTCAAAATCTGGATGTAGCTATGATCACGAAGTGCCATCGAACATTTGATACTCCCTGCACTGGGTTTGTGAACCTCAGCGCCTGGTGTGCTATGTACATTACGGGTATGGGCGGCAGATCCGTTGTCTTAATTACTTACAGCTGTCAGATCCATCTTTGTGAAGGATGTTTTCAAGGTGTCGTTTGATGAGCTGCCGCCACGGCACCTACAGATGGTTTGTGGATGCAATGTGTGTGATATACCACACCGTGTCACCTGCGCTATCTGTGCCATAAAATGATGGTCAGCTCAAAATTCCCAGGTCCCTGCTCGTCCACTCCGATCTTTTGTTCATCGGCGCCGCATGTAAGTCATCAAACCGAACCCGAAGAAATTTTCAGCTTATATTCCCAAAATAGGCCTCTTCAAACACTTGCCTATGGCGGCAACGCTGGCAGTGCTCACCATGGTCCTCGAACTCTTGATGCCATCAGTTCTTTCTTCCCGTCCACATCGAAAGTATGAGGTGTTCGCAAGTTCTTTGATAATACAAGCTCAGTATCAACAACTTGAAAGAGCGCGCAGATGCATGACCAACGCCAGACTTTAAGCCAGGCTATACTACTGTGGAATAATTTCAGATCCTGTGTGGAATAACGGTATGATGTTATATCAGAACATTTCTGTTCTACACACACCGTAATGCTACACCCACGAAACGTTCAATCAGGTGGATTTATCTGCATAACGACCACTTCTTTGGAAAACGGCATCAAGATGGGCGGTGTTTTTATACACTTCTTTGATTTGACCATACGAAGATAGACACAAGACGTCTGTGTGCTCGGATCTGATCGCCCTATAGAATCCTATATAATGAGGTCGACTGACGATGACAATACCCCAGCTGTGCTCATACATCCACTTCCTCACTTTGGTGCCGGTCGCCTCAGTTGTCTCAAAGAAATAACCCCATCCTCCACATTCTAATACAGCTACCCACTCTAAACCTCCAAATCATTCATCATGGTTCGCACTGCTTTTACTTTTGCTGTCCTCGCCCTCGGTGCTGCCTCGGCTCTTGCCCAATCCATCGAGTACGTCTCGTTTGTTTCTGTTCTTCTTGATTTTCATGCTAATTTTTTTTTTTTTTTTTAGCAACGACCTGGATCTCGAGACTCGCGAAATCATTGCTGAGATTGATGCTCGCGACTATATTGACGAAGTCGATGCTCGTGAACTCCTCGAGGAGTACACTGACGTCGCTGCTCGGGACGACGAGATCTTCGGTGACCTCGAAGCTCGTGATGTCGAGGAGGTGTTTGAGTATCTTCGGGATGTCTCAGCCCCCGCTTCGAAACCTTCTGCGACAGTCACCGTCACCTACACTAAATTTGCAAAGCCCACTGGCTGCACCAACAAGCAGCTTAGGACGATGAAGCACAACCACAAAGTTTACCTGGCCTCGAAAACCTTGAAGGACGCTCAGCTCAAGAAGCCAACTACCTTCAAAGAGAAGATGCGAGCTCGCCGTGCCAAATCCATCCTCCGCAAGCACATCAGGAAGCAAGCCCGCTCTAAAAAGATCGCCGCCAGGAAGGCTCGTCATGCTAAGAAAAAGGCCGCCCGTGTTGCTGCTGCTAAAGCTAAGGCTGCTGCCAAAGCCAAAGCGAGTGCACCTACCGCCACTGGTGCGACCAAATCCACCGTCGCCGCCGCTTCCAAGATCACCCAGGCTCCCAAAGACAAGAAGAACCACAAGAAGAGCAAGACCAACAAGAAGAGCAAGAAGAGCAAGGCCAAAAAGAGCTCTAAGAAGGTCGGCAAAGATGGCATTACCACCGTCCGCGTCACCACCACCGCTGCTGCTCCGTCGTGCAGCGCCCCCAGCTCCTTCAGGAAGCGCCTCGCAAAGCAATCGAAATTGCCCCGCGACTTCGATGAGGAGCTCGGTGACCTCTTCGAACGTGAGGATGAGTTCGACGAACTCGATTAAACACTTACGCCATGTATACCCGCGCTATGAGTGTCAAGCCCAAAATTGGTCGTTTATGCGTAAATTTTATTGGAATACACACATTTCAACTCTAAAACTGGAGTAATTCTGAGACACGAGTCAGAAGTTGTATTGAAAGGTCAAATTTTCTCTTTTTGTTACTCAGCGCTATGATGCTTGATCGTCGATCATTACTGCGCCATCATCGCTGTTGTTGGTCTAGTTTCCGAGGGCTTTTGATGGCAGATTTAGCGCCGGAGATTCTCGGTATCTTGTCAGCGCTCTTCGATCTCGAAATATTTTGTCTCACTTATTGATGCGACTTCGAGGCAGGATAATAGGAGCAGGACTTAGTATCGTACTGTCCAGACGTCGAATTGGCGAGGTATTGATCGAGCAGTCGCGTCAACATTGACAGAGTGAAATACGTCTGCGGCTGCCACATATAGTATCATGTATCATACTCTGTTACTACGGTGTTTCGATGTTGATAGTAGTAGTAGTAGTAGGACAAGCGATAGCCAACGGGCGTACTCACCAGTAAGTAAGTAACTTGGATTTGTGTTCCTTGTCCATTAGTCACAAACGCGAGTGTGTCACATCCTGTGACTTTGTTGACTCGACCACGCGCTGGTCGATTCCTAGGTTTTGAACGACTGCCACGACGATTACATTGTACAAACCCTCCTCTTGAAAGTTTTCCATGAATCTATTGCCACCCATGGATCACGATGAAGTTGTTGCGGATAGTGAAGGAGAAGAGGGGGAAGAAATGGATATGACTGGCGCATTTGAGAGGGGCGGTGCGTAGAATCGAAGTCGGAAATGTGGAGATATTGAAGAACGACGTAGGGAAAAAGCTGGCTTCTTCAGTTTCTGCCTTTACAACAACAAATATGGAGACACCAAAGCGCGGCCTCTCTTCGATATCAGAGTTCACTGCCGGTCCATCTCGCCAGAAACTGGATGATATATCACCTGGTTCTGCTCTGGACCGCCATAATAATCTCACAAACCCTCACGGCGGGGCGGACACCAGTTTTGAAGGTGGCCTGAGTATTGCCGACCGGGCAAAGACACGGCAACGAACTCAGCCAAAACGAAAAGCTCCTGAGATCTCTGGCGACATCATCGAGCTCACCTCTGAAGACGAGGAGCCTGTTCCAAATCCCTCGAAACCAAAATCTAGAGCCAAGCCACAGGCAAAAAGTATCAAATTGATTAACAATGAGACCCCAAGTACTTCGCACGATACTAAACGCGATTTTGGTAACGAAGCCAAACCAAAGCCTAAACCACGGCCACGTCCAGTAAATAAACGCCAGCGCACCGACGCTGAGCTCGTTATTCCGCCACCTGATTATCCCTTCGCCAAAGCCCCTTACTTGGACGGGTTATTGGTCCCTCAACCACCACCTACGCCGCCTCCAGCCTCTTCCCAGTCTCATGGCGCCGAGCTACCCCTCGCGACTTCGCCTCCTCGTGGCTTGTATTCCCAGCTGCCTCCTTCTGACCCTCCAAATCCAACCATGACAACTGTTCACGACGGAGAAGGCGGTTGGCAGCCTCTTGATCCAGGACTTCCACCCATCGAAACCCTCCAGGATCCCGATTCGGACCATGACCGACCTTCTTCTCCCAGCTCTCTTTTCAGCGAAAGGGGAAGTAGGAAGATCCGAAAATCTAAGGAACGGCCAAATTACAACATGGAAGTCGACGAACTCGCATCATCCTCCCCTGCGGACGCATACAACGCCCCACCAAGACGCAACCCCCCGACTGCCCGACAACCCAGTCTTCCACCAACTTTTTTCGCGGGCTCTTCTTCCATGGGACCACCTCGGACGTCCCCTCCTGCAGTTCCTGCCCCAATACCAGATGTGGTTGATCTGACCCACCTGCCCCCAACCTTTGCTCCTATCGTATTGGACAAAACGAAACCAAAAGCCAAGAAGACCAAGAAGAAGGTAGTTCTCTATGACGAAGAATTTGAACCAAATGCCGCTCCGATGATGGTACTGGACGAAGATGATAAAGATGATGACTTCGACCCTACAGGCGAGGGTGGAAAGAAGGGGAAAGGGAAAGGAAAGCAGAAGGAGAAGAAGCAGAAAGAGAAGAAGGCGACAGGAAAGAAAAAGCTTCAGGTTGAAGTAGTGATACCGGCTAAGGCGAAGGGCAAGGGAAAACAAAAGGAACCCAAGGAGTTAAACGTCTTCAAAAGTAACGAATTCGTGGAGGACTCGGACGATGATGACGATGCAGACCCATTACGCTTGGTTGGCGGCGAAGATGGATTGTCGAAGGGCATGCGAGACGACTCATCTACGATTCACGTTAGGCCACCAAAACCTTCGATTGAAAAACCAGACAAAGACCCCAGTCCTCCAATTGATCCTTCAAGACTGTCGAAGAGCGGCGTCAAATCCAAGAAATCATCTCCAACTCTCAAAAATAGCGAAGAAATGGATGATATTGAAACTGGAAAACCCGAACCGGTCAAGAAGCCACGAAAACCTAGGAAGAAAGCCACCCCAGTTGAGAAGAACGATCAGACGACGCTTCAAGAGCCCGATCCTGATGCCACTCCTGGGGCCCAGGTGAAAATCACCAAAGAGAAGACATCCAGTAAACACCAGTCCAAGATTATACCTTCTGACGATGAAGAAGATTTAGTCAACAAACCTGCGGTTGCAGAGCCAACTTCTTCTCTTGAGAAGGTTAGTGCATATGTCCATTTGAAATTCATCTATTCGCAATAATTCAATTTCCAGGAGAACGAATCCCCTCCAACCCCACTGAAGCACATCGCCTCGACACCCAGACCTTCCTCTAGTAGAGCACCTAGCGTTCGTCCTGATGGCACAACGCCACTTTATTCGAGATATGAAGTCGCGCCACGTCGGGGCAGTCTTTCAATGACCGAGCTCATACGTCGAGCAAGCTCGAAGCCATGTTCACCCTTCCCTGCACCGGTTTCTACGCCATCCCTCAAAGACAAATCTAAATCGAAATCAACACGAACAGACCCCGATCCCATCGGTTCCCCTGCCCCGCTTCATTCGACTTATTCACCTTATCTCAAGTCTTCTCGTCGATTACTTTCACGAATAGCGCCTTTACATCCCAATAGGAAAACACCACCGCCTCCGCCGCCACCTCCGCCTCCGAGGAAGAAAACCAAGAAAGAGCTAGAGATGGAGGAGAAATGGGAAGAGGAGCTAGTAGAAGAGGTTGGTGGGATTGAGGTTTTTGCTGCGATGGAGGAGTCTGGGAGGAAAGAGCTGAGAAGGGTGAAGCGGGAAAGAGAAATGTGCGGGTATGACGACTGAGGTTAGCCCATGATTCAAAGTCCCACTGTACGCATATGTCACTACCTAAAAAATAGTAAAAAAAAAACGGCAGATTTGATTGACCATTGGGCAAGCCATTTGACATATTGAACCACAAGTATTCGTGGAGTTTCTTTAACCCAGTGTGCTTTTTCAAGTCTTTTGTCTTATCGACAACACCTTTGACTTGTGCCTGGTCAGACGTGAGGTTATGGCGCTAGTGGGAAAATAGCGTCAATTTTAGAGGCTCGTGCACAACGTTAATGGGGAAAAGTTGCAATTCAAGTCCGCGAATGTTGACTAGGTGCCTCAGCCCGATTGATGATTAAAGATCTAAAGACAGAAATGGTTCTTCATTGATTCCTTGTCGCTGGAGGCAACACCTCCCTAAGCCTCGGAGCCTCAGCCTATCGCCATCAATCCAACCTAAAGTTCAGTCAAAGCTGGTAAGAAGAAAAGATCGTTGTGAACGAGAAAAAAATGGACACTGGCAGTATGTAATCAATCGACAGTCTATTACGGCAGAATCATGCATGATAACCATATCAATGTGAAGGTTTCGGTCGCCTCTCCCAGACAGCTTATAGAACGACCTTGATCAAAGCTTTGCTAGTAGGTCGTGTAGATGGGCTTTATACAAGAAAAGACCTGCCTAATGCAAGTCGAAGACTTCGGGCTCGGTCAAGGCTTTATCAGCACCTTCTCAATGATCTTCGGGGGCACCTTGACTATGTGTTGCTGATCCTCCACCTGCCACATGTATCGTTGGAGACTTGATTATTTCTGTTCTCAATTTACATCCTTCGTCCTAGGAACAAACGCAGACGGGCGAATTTCGGGGAGCGCAAGAGATCGTAAACCAACGTCGCGGCCAAGACCAACGAACGGGGTGATTCTAGTGAATCTAAGAGAACTCAAGTCCGCTTTTGACTACACCAACAGCTAAAGCAGATCCACTCGCGGCGTGAATGCGGCGTTCATCCAAACCCACAAGATCTGACGATCTTACTCTGATTAGGCGTCATAACGCAAGACGTGAGCAGTTATGGCGCTTTCGAATACATTTCCGCCCAAACCCAGTTAAGAGTTTAACTGTGGAAGTGGGGTAGTGTTAATGAGCATGTCAAAGAGGTTGATCTGAGTGTGGGTAAAGGCGTAAACACACTTTCGTGAGAACTACGGCGTGGAAGGCTGGAAGTGCCTCTGTCCGTGTTACTGTGTTAACATGTCACGATGATGAAACTTTGGTTCGAGCTCTTTTTGAGCCCTGTCACCTTATCTCATCAAGTGGTTAAATTCAGCTGGACTTCAAGTCTGATCCAGATGAAAAGAGCTCTCAGATGCCCGCTGGGTCTTCCCAAGTGGCGTCGCATATCTACGTATATATATAACTAACTCACCACCTACGTCAGGAGGTAGCTATTTAAACCATTTGCGGCCTAACTCCATCTAGCCGGACGAATACATTTGTTTCCGTTTGAGTAGTTATCGATCCGAACCTCATGTCAACAGTGACCGAAGCGTTGCATTTCAGTGGGTCCTGCCGGCTACATAAGAGGGGTCGATGCTTATTTACGCCATCCCCACCTTCGCGCCTCTTCATTGCGTTATGGCCCTTTCTTGTTCAACAAACCCTTCCAACTGGCCCGGTACCTGGCATGGCTCTCGAACCGCGTACTTCTATCGTCCACGCGGGGTGCTTCATCGTGCACAGGGGTTAGCCGCTCCGCAAAATCCAAGCGAGTCCAAAAGAAAATACGAAATCTCCCGACAACAGCGTCGTGCTTCCAACGCCTCAACTGTTGAATCTAAATCTTGTGACAATGCCCAATCTTCTGGTTCAGTGCTCTCTTCCTTTGCTACCACCTGTCTCGAGGTGCTTCTGAGGAGAGCTAATGATTCTGACGCGTCTTTGGAGGGGATCCTTGATCTCCCCTATGACATAGTTTTGGAGGTTTGTTTTGCCCTGGTTTATGACATACCTATGTTCTCATACCCTGTGGGTCGTCCTCAGATTTTTGGACATTTAACCCCGCTCGATCTCCTTAACATCTCTCGAACGTCTCATCAATTGCGGAACACGCTGCTTGACCGTAGGGTAAGATGCGTCTGGCAGGCGTCCTTTGGCAATATCCCTCGCCTTCCTCCATGCCCAAGCGACCTTAATGAGGTCCAGTATGCCGCACTGGCATTTGATGATTGGTGCAGTGTTAGCAATGTTTTTGGCAAGCATATGAAAATTTCCTTACACTTTTTTTTTCACTAGTTCTGCCTGGCACCTGTCGTAGATCAAATCTCCTGGCTGTGTCGACAGCGACCGTGTCCTAAATGCATCAAAGAACAGTGAGGCCCCATGACTTCTTCTGTTAGAGACTCATGCTGATTGAAATCTGTATTTGCAGGTTCATACCTCAGACTGAACTTGCTGACTGGCTCCCAAAAGATTTTTGTCTTGATTCCCCAGAGACACTCTTCCCTTATCTACGCCGACGTGGTCAACGACATTATCTTCGCTCCACTCTCAAAGTCTACATCGACGAGCTAAACTGTCTCCCCGGAGAAAACAGGGAGAAAAGCTTGTCAGATTGGCAAGAACGAAGGAAGGTCGTCCAAGCGGGGAAGCAAACTGTGCGTTTCTATTTTGTCGTCCGCAAGCTGCGTAAAACTTGTGACTAAATTGATTCTTTTCTTTGTAGCACGCTGTTAACAGTGATACGTGGCTTATTCAGTGGACGGCTGCTCAGCGATCACTTTCGGCGACGAGCTACCTGACCGAGATCGGACTTGTTATCGCCCTTTTATTCTCTTTGATGTATTTATGGAGCGAGCAACTCTTTCCTAAGCCAAACTGATCCTGGGACACAACCCCAGCAGATATTTATGCGTAAACTTTCCCCAAGACCTCACACTTGCTTTTTTGAGCATACCATGACTTATAACGACCTATGCTCGAGAAACTTACCCCATAACATAACTGTATGACGGCTATAGCATCTATTAGAACGAGATTACTCACGAAAGTAGCATTGAAACGTAGGACGGACATCTGTATCATAGTTGCATGTACCATATTATATTGTACAAGTAAATAAATAAATCTTGCTCAGAATGAACAGCTTTGCGAAACTAGAAGTCGTGGAAGTGGTTTCGAAGGCCCAGGTTGCGATAAACTAGGACGAAGAAGTAGGTTGGCCCTTGGCAGTGTTTCTTGGGAATTGGGGAAGGATCGAGGCAAATGGGTAAGGATCGACCCTAGATCGGCATGAGACTGCCATTTATGTACTAGATGGTCTTTTCTATCTTCTTGTTTAAAATTGCGAACAAGTCCAAAGAAGTTTTATGTCATGAGGTAAAGATTCAGAAATCAGAGGTCGATTCCCGGCCGTGGACGTCGCGACCTCCGTCTGCACCAACCCACTGGGGTCAGTACTATGGCAATGGAGAGAAATATTTCCCGACATCTTTGCCTTCTCGCCAAGTCGCCGCTATATAGTGCGCACACCTTGAAGGACAGTTTGGGAGGATGAAGAGTGGTATTACCGGCAACAGTTGGCTTGGACAGTTTATCTATGGATTGTCATGCAAACAAGTCCGCTCCCACGGTGCCGCAGTGGCGGCGTCGAGCTCGCGACGTACTCATCCTAGCATCTGAGTGTTCGTTACGCCAACCACGACTGCCCACATATCTGAGCGGGGAAACTAGGATCTGATCCTCACCATGTCAATACCACCGCAATTTCTACGAACTTTGGAAACATTACGCGACCAGGCGAAGGATGCAGTCTGGGCCTTGTCATCTTGCATTTGCCAACAAACGCCCAAGATTAAGATTAATGGAAGGACATGTAAGTTCAGTTCTGAATGAGTTTGGTCTAGTGCGGCTCTTTGGATCTGTTACTTGGATCCAAGATAGGACTCTTGCTTTGAACGCTCTCAACAATCATTGGTTCGTGCTGACACTTTTACATCCAGTTCAAATAATCAAAGTCCTTGGAGAAGGTGGCTTTTCGTTTGTCTACTTGGCACAGGATGAGCATAGTGGGGTGTGTGTCCAACCTCTTGCCTGAAAGCTTTTTTTGTTCATAAATATTCATGTTTATTAGAGACAATTCGCGCTCAAGAAGATTCGGTGCCCAACGGGTGCTCAAGGAGTGAAGGAAGCGATGAGAGAAGTTGAAGCATATCGGCGCTTCAAGTAGGCCATGTGTGTTATTCGCAGAGGCATACTTATCCTCCTTTCTTAGGCATCCAAACATCATCAGGATCTTGGTACGCATTCGAGGTACTAACGAAGTCGACAGACTCAACTCACATATTGCAATCAGGATTCTGCGGTGGTGCAAGACCCCGAAGGTGATGGCCAAATCGTCTACCTTTTCCTGCCCCTTTACAAAGTAATCATCCGTTTCTTTGATCTTTGACTTTGGCTAACGGCCATCCCTCAGCGGGGCAACCTACAAGACGCCATCAATGCCAATGTCGTTAATGGTAGACATTTCCCTGAACAGGACATGGTTCGCCTCTTTCGCGGAACATGTCTCGCCGTGCGTGCAATGCATGAATATCGACCTTCAACGCCTCGGTCAGCGGCGGCGGCAAAACGAGAAGCAGCTCCTGGAGGTTCGTCATCTGGAAACAACAAGGCGAATAGGACAGAGGATGACGACGACGACGACGAACGATTCCCTCAGGCGGAGGGCGACGCTGAAGGTGGTTATTCGTACGACGGACCGAGTGTGCCGTTGGTGACGAAGCATCGAGTGGACGAAGGAGACGTAGTGTTCGACGGAGATGAGGAAGCTGCCCAAGGACAAGAAGAAGCAGGGAAGCCTGGTGCAGAGGTGGTTCCTTATGCACATCGAGATTTGAAACCAGGGTCGGTTGTTCGTATTTGCACTTTGGCAGAAATGCTCATGAAATCTCAGAAATATTATGATCGCCGACGATGGCAAAACTCCCATATTAATGGACTTCGGGAGCACAATGAAAGCCAGGATACATATTGAAAACCGGTCACAAGCCCTACTTCAACAGGTGCAATTTGAATGCTCACGCACTTGCATTGTCTGACTGTCTGCAAATAGGATGTCGCCGCAGAACAAAGCACAATGGCGTATCGAGCTCCCGAACTATTTGATGTTAAGACTGGTCAGACCATTGATGAGAAGGTTGATATTTGGGTACGTTCACTTCATTAGCTATGCTTCTAATATTCTAACTTCTGGGACAGTCACTGGGTTGCACGCTGTTTGCTCTTGCCTACTCTCACTCGCCTTTCGAAAACACACAGACGACAGAGCAAGGCGGCTCTATTGCCATGGCCGTGCTCAATGCTCAGTACAAACACCCGCAATCTGCGTATTCTCAGGGCTTGCGAGATTTGATTGATACCATGCTGAAAGTAAATCCTACAGATAGGCCTGACATTAATGGGGTATGACTTTCAATATCCAGATTCGCTTTCTCTAATGTGTATTTTCATTTAGGTGATTCGAATGACCGACCGTGTTCTACAAAACCTGCAGTAGACGGTACTACAGGCTGTTCGATGATTCCCTTCCACCTACCAACCCAGACCAATACTCAGTGTCTTACTATCCCCCTCGCTGCTGATGCTTATGCGGCTATTTATTCTTTCCAAATACGATCACTCATCTACTGTCTTTTTTGTGGGTAATCCGGACTTGCGCAATAGATAACGCCTTTGAAATATTATTGATGAAATGGAGTTTCTATTGCGGCAGCCTCTACGGCCTCTACGAGACCTTCGATGGCTTCTGTCTTCCAGAGGATTTTGAACGAGCCGCCAGAGTACGTTCGGTTGTAGACCGAACGATATCTGCGACCGCTTTCTTGCCATTGCCTTCGACTGCTTGAGCAGTAGGTGTGTCGACCACCGATGCTGCAGGTTGACGATGGATTGTCTTCGAAACCAAGTCTCCTGTTAGTTGATTTAAGGATGTGTCACCTGGGTTGCTTGACTTAACAAATTTCCGTCTCTTTTTTGAAGGAGTCACGATAGATACGGTTGTGTTTGTCTTTTGGCTTTCCTTTTTTCGGTTTGATGATGGATTTCTTTTTCCCGAATCTGAAGGTTGGTCCAGTTTTGAAGACTCCGCTACTTGCTTGGCCTTCAACTGTTTGATATTTTCTCTTTTCGCTTTCTGACGCTCTAGATAGCGCTTCTAAATCTCAACTATCAGTGTTTGCAGAAGAGTGGAGTTATTGTATCACTAACCTTCTTTTCTCCGCGTTTAGATATTCTAGTTGTTGACGGCGCTAAAGACAGCTTCGGATTGTCTTCAGCATGGCGCTTCAAGACAATCCATGCGCTTTCATTCTTTCCGGCAGTAGCTGCTATTGTCTTGAACTGTTTGTAACGTCTTTCATGAGCCTAAAGATGTATAGATATACTTGTTAGAATAATAGCAGCAATGACAAAAACAAATCGTACATGCTTTTGACGTTCTGTGTGTTTGAACCATGTTTACTCCTTTCAAAAGTTTTCCTGGACACACGATGCAAGCCCTCACATCCGGGTCTACTGATACAATATATACCGGGTCTGTTAAAGCATTGGAAACAGAAACCTCAGGATCTTCGGCCTCCTCTTCCTCTTGCTCATCCACTCCTTCATCGCTTCGCTCTTCTAGTTCGGAGTTATTGCCTGCTTTATCGTCGAGTTCATCCCCACTTGCTCCAGAGCCACTTTCGACCTCACTATCAGAATCAGACTCCTCCGAATCGGTGTCCTGAAAGCCCATGATTTCCTTCAGTTCGTCATCGAGACTAAGGTCGTCCTCCTCTTGTCTTTTCCTCCGGCGTTTCTCGACCCTTTTAAACATCTTACAGGAGTTAGCCTGAACGATAAGTTATGGAGAGAATGAAAGGGGGCTAGAAATCAGTTCAAAATTCTCCACATAAATTTAACGGGCCCGACTCTCGTGACTTTAGCCCCTAATAAGTTAACTTGGCCTTTGTCATCATGTTGCACTATATTCCCTTCTTGCATCTTCATGCTACGAACGACTTCGAAGCGTTGAATACTCGGGATTGACTGATTGATAACGGGAGTTGGAGAATACTGTTGATTTCAAACTACCTATTAGCCACGAACAGTGCAGTTCCAAACGTGCTTAAAGAATGCCTTGAGGCTCAGTAGTGACTGACATAGCTTGCATCATCTGACCCCATCGGGCAGCATCAACAGAGTCGAGGACTTTCATAGCTCCACCACATGTGTCCATCCGAGAATTTATAGAAGAAAGAATAGGATGTATGGACGACTTGAGCCCTCCAAACTCGCGATTGCTAGGAAACGCCTGCAATGCGCCTTGAGCACATCGCTTAACAACCTGTAGTTCTGTGCCAAGTTGACCTTCGATATGTTCCCTCCGTTCCTTTCCCAAGGTATTTTCAGATTCACTGTACGCTTCATCGCTCGGAGAGATGGGCGATTTTAGAGGTGATTCTGGGATTTGGTGTTGGGGGGTATTCCGGAGAAGATCGAGGACGAAGGCTGACATAACCTCGCAAGCGTCCTGAGCGAGTTCTTTGTCTTCGACAGTCTTATTGCTCTTCGTGGTAGATCTTGGAAGGAGTATTTCCTGAAGTAAGTCCCAGACGTCTTTTTGGAGATCAGCAGCGTCCAGAAGGCCATTTCGTGCAAGAATTTTGAGGCATCTTAAGTAATCCCGTACAAGGTCTACGCAAGTATCCGGTTAACGAAGTAGGAGTAGAAATCGAAGTTCTTACCTCGTGGTTGATCGTGCATAGAGAACTTCCTCAAACGTACAAAAGGCAGAACCATGGACGGTCGGCTCCCTTCATTGGAATGAGAAGTTTCAGAGAGCTCAGCTTCTTGTATCTGTGCGACGAGGAAGCGCACCAGCAATTCGAAATAATCATCGTCGAGCTGAGGGAAGGTGCGGGTTTGTTGTTCGAGGAAAATGAGAGAAGCCATCTCTTGACGACCTTGCTCTGAAAGACGGGCAAGATTGTCGGTGATTTCCTTGCTGGTAAGATGACTTTTCACATTACTGCTAATTGCAGAATTGACGTGTACCCCATCACGAGAGGCAAGGGCTTTGATGCAGCGGTATATCGCACAAATCACGTCGGTTGACTGTCCAAGATGCTTCTCGATCCACACAAGGCCCTTACCGACATCGGTTATGTCGTCCGATTTGAGATTCTTTCGGTTTATCTTTCTCATCTTCCGCCATGCTACGTCGAAGTCGACCCAATCTTTGTTGCCGAAGAAGAAAATGTATCGATTCAACCGGAAAGATTTCTTGAATAGGCGGCGTCGCTTGGGAAGGGAGAGTCTGATGAGCCAAGTCAAAAGATAGTGGAATGTCCAGGCTTGAGGTGACTTGTAAGGACATTGAGCCATAAAGACGGAACTTTTGGGCATGAGGAAGAGTTGAAGCCCGGGAAGGAGGGTGGTAAGGCTGATGAACAGAAACACGAGACCTGACACCACTGTGACGAAAGAGGCTACAATACGATTTAATTCCCAGAGGAGATCGAGGAGGCCAGCGAAAAAGAGTATGAGGGAGAGGTGCAGGAGGACTGGAAGAGATAGAAGAACTGTTGGTACTTTCCACGCTATGAGCCCCTCGTAGCGTATTTGACGAAGCGAAATCGCATCCTTCGGATCAAGTGGCGCCGCTCGCTGATACTCTCTAAGCCATTGAATGCAGAGGATAGCAAGAACGACGGTGGCCAAACTGAGGGACAAACTCAGAAACCAAAAAATGTTCAGGCGAATATCGATAGAGGCGGGATGAAATTCGGGACGAGTTGGGAGAGAAAAAGTCGAGATATTTCCAATATTAGCATTGTGCGTTTGAAGCAGGAGTTGTTCGAGAAACCAATTCGTCTTGTCAGAGGGATCTTCGGAAAGTCTTCCATATGATTCCAAGAGAAATGAAGTGACAGTCGCAGAGAAAAGACCGGCCTACAGCAATTGCGTCAGTGACAGTTTGAATAGAGAGACACAACGAAACCAACAAATATAAGCAACTTGTCTACTTCGTCCCTCCAGCCGCTGCAGAGGTCGTCATCATAGTTCTCGACCGTAGAGTAGCATTTCTCCCAGGGATCATCTTTCTCGCTGCGTGCCATCTGAACTTCTGTTAGCTGGGTCAACGAGGGACCACATAGTGCACTTACAGGCGTTTCATTCGAAGGATCACCTTTTAGAGTAGAGGAAAGAATAGGCATCGAAGCAAGGAACAGAGGTTTCCCTTTTTTGCCTGCGTAAGTTGGGTTACTTGGGGATCCACTGTAGGTCTACTTAAGCCCCCGGCCGGGAGTGAAGTTCTGAAAGTCTGAAGGCAGACAGAGGCCTTGTGTCCTCAAGTACATCGTGTTAGAGTTCAGTGGTTCACAAACAGTGCATCTGCTTCAATTCCGACTGCCAGGCACACTCTGAATTAATCTTAAATGTATTGCATGCAGTGCGGTAGAGTGTGCCAGCATGAAAAGCTGGCTCCAACTCGGAAGTGGGTTTCTGCAAAATTGGTTTTCTCGACGTAAGTTCTAATTCACGAACCCAATCCGGGATCACAATATCTATAACACTCACTTCGAATGGTCACATTGATAAATGGAATCAAGAAAGGAAGTAAAACGCGGCAGTACGCTGGAACTGTGTCATTGCGGCCTTTGAGACCCTCAATACTGAGTGCTGAGCCTGAAAATTGTGTGACTCACTACTAAAGCAGGATCACAATCGCGACCGATAAATGAAAAACCATTGACCGGACCTGCATGTCTCTTCTGGTACTACTCCGAAGCAACAGTGGATGACTTTCCATAAGCCTAAATTGATTTTCTATCTCTAACTTGAACCGGACCTTTTGAAGGGTCCAAAGCCGACAAGCCGATGTCAGAACTGTCAAAGTCGCCAACTGTGGGAACAAAAGCGACAGCTGTAAACCTTGTATCTAAAAGGAGGGTCCGCACCCCCCTTGTAGATTTCAAACGTCAACTTGAAAGCGCTAAACTCCTTTTTTGGATGTCCCTTACTCAGGGTCTTCTTCCTCCTCCCCTTCCGTCCCCATTTTCATGCACTGTGGCTGGAAAACATTCAGCTGTTGGTCTACTAAAGTAAGCTAGTGACTTGTGGTGACCTTCTATAGCAGTGTCAAGTCAATTATTGGGCTGTTCCTGCAATAAATTAGCATTGTAAGTCTTATCGTGATGCTAAGAGATTCTAGAAGGCCAGCGGCGAGTGCATAATAGATACCTGAGAGAGAAAGTTCTTGAAATATGGTTATAAAACGCTTCAAAGGTCATCCGTGGGCTTTGACAATGCAAGGGGGCGCTTGGAGGGCGCTTTGCTCTGGGAGGTCCCATTCGGCAAGCCGGCACTGTCATCAATTTTGATATCCGCACCTATAGCTTTTGATTTGACAATTGTCGTTGTGGTTTGGAAAATAAAAATTCAGGGAAGTATTTCAAGCTCCGAATATGACGTTTGAATTTAGGAAATCGGTTTGGCGTTATGGAAAGTCATCCAGTATTTACTGCCTAAAACGTAAGCTGAGAGATGTCCATATGAGTCCGAATTCGGGCGTGGCATTTATTTCCCCGTTTTCGAAGCCCTGAGACCTTTTAGTGCATTGCGTGAGCATTTCCTGAAGTCTCAACAACCGGTTGCAACCAATCTCAAAAAAGTCACCGCACTGCGCTCAAGAGATTATCAAGCCTTTTCTTTCCCGAGCTCACGATGCCCATGGCAAACCTCCCCATTCTCGGCTACGTCTCTGAGCTTTCGGCCATGAATCAGGTTTTAGTTTCGGGAGCCCTCATTTCCATCTTCTTGAGATTGGTACTGTTCAAGTCCAAAGGAAAGAAGTCGAGATACGTAGCGGATCCTGACCGAGTTGGAAAGAAGGTGGCGAAATCAACAACTGTGATTGATCAAGACGCACCGAGCTTTGATATTGTCGTTGTAGGTGGTGGTGCGTTGGTTCAACTTTCGTATGTCAAGACAAATTTCAATTTGATTCTCGTCAACCAGGAACTGCTGGATGTGTGTTGGCTTCGCGCCTATCAGAGAACGCCGGTCTCCGTGTGCTTCTGCTCGAATCTGGATCAAGGTGGGTGCCATTTGTCCCGCCGGCGTCTCCTAGTCTATTAATACTGCGATAGTGGGCGTGCTCTGCCGTTTAGCAGGCTACCAGCTACTTATGTCAAGTTATATAACTTCCCAAAGCTGGTTCATAACTACTTCACGGAACCTCAGACCAATGCTGGCGGAAAGAAGAAGTTTTGGCCAAGAGGTATGATTTATTTCGAATTTTCGGCCTCCTTCTAATAAGTGGATATTGGGCTTGCAGCCAGGATGTTGGGAGGATGTGAGTAGCCTCAACATATTCTTAACTCCAAAGCTTATATAAATCTGTCAGGTTCTTCCATCAACGCTCAAATGTGGGCTTAGTTGTTCTCTTGCGGCTTGTTTCGGAACTTAGTGGCTTTCACAGGGCCCAATACGGCGCCGGCGGTGATTTTGACGAATGGGCAACCATAATCGGCGACGATTCCTGGTCATGGAAGAACTTCTCAAGGTACTCAAGATGGTGCATCGCTGGACCTACTTTACTGACCATGACTCGCACAGATACTTTCGCAAATTTGAGGACGTTCAAGAACACCCCGACTTCCCCAATATCGATAAAACTCGAGGTCGCAACGGCCCCGTCGTAGTTGGCTTCAACAATTTCGTGTCTGGCTGGTGGAACCTCTTCGTTCAAGCTGGAGTCGAAGCCGGCATCCCTTTGTCCAAGGATTTCAATGGCACGGATGGCAATACTATCGGAATTGGCAGGGTAAGTCTATGCATTCGTCCGGCTCAGGTAGTTCCTGACCATTGGTATAGATCAGTGGGTATCCTTGTGATGTGTGCCAAGCAACGTCTAATTCTAGTCTTCCAGTGTCCTACATCTGCAATAAGTATCAGCGAGTCTCTTCGGAAACCGCATATCTAACACCCGAGGTTCTCAAACGCCCAAACCTTACAGTCGCCATCAATTCAACAGCGAGCCGCGTACTCTTTGATACAACAGGGGAAAAGCCGGTAGCTGTCGGCGTTGAGTTTGCGGCAAATCCAGAAGGTCCTTTCTATCACGTCAAGGCGAATAGAGATGTCGTTGTTTGGTAGGAAGATGGCCCAATTGTATCTTCGACTTGACCTAACTCTACTTTGTCTAGTGCTGGCGCTGTTCAATCCCCTGCGGTAAGGTTCTCAATTTTGGTATAATTTGCTAGTTTATTGATGAAGACCCGCCGGTAGGTTCTCATGCTCTCTGGTGTAGGGCCCGCTACCCATCTCCAAGAGAAAGGCATCGCTGTCGTCAAAGATCTCCAGGGAGTAGGCTCCAATCTCCTCGATCATCCAATCGTAGACACGTACTTCAAGCACAACAACACCGTCATGACTGCTTCCTACTTGGTTCCTCAAAATATCATTCAAGTCTTCAAGTTGATTGGTGCAGTCATTCAATACCATGTCCTCGGTAGAGGTGGGGCTTTGGCTTCGAATGTAGGTTTGTGGGGCCTTAAGAAAAGCCATCAAATTAATACGTTGTAATTTCGCAGTATGGCGAAGCAGCCGCGTTTGTGCGCACAGATGATCCAATCCTTTTCCCTCTATCCGAATATCCAGAAAAGCTAGTCGACAGCACCTCGGCAAAGAACGCTCCTGATTTGGAGTATTTCATGACGCCGTCAGCCTATACTGTTAGTATGCCCCTCTGAGCACTTGCTACAATCACTTCTAACTTAATTCACGAAGGATCATGGCAGGGCTTTCTTCGACGTTCCTTCGTACTCTATTCATTGCTATCTTGTCAGGTGAGTAAATCTAACACCTTGAAACCATTTTCGATGTATCTCAACTTCTTATCCCGCCCAGGCCCACAAGCAAGGGTACCATCACTCTGAACTCCGCTGATCCATTCGACCATCCCATAATCGATCCCAAATATCTCCAAACCAAAGAAGATCTCGCCAAACTTGTTCGAGGCTTCCGACTGGCATGCAAGATCGCTCACTCCGAACCTCTCAACTCCATTCTGGAGCACACTTGCGACCGCTCCGATCTTGACCATTTCTCTCATCTCAAGACAGATGCAGAGCTTGAGGAAATTGTTCGTGAACGCGTTGAGACTGTCTACCATCCGACGTCGACATGCAGGATGGCTCCCTTAGAAGACGGCGGTGTTGTTGATAACGAGTTGAAGGTTTATGGTATCAAGGGATTGAGAATCTGCGATGCCAGTATTTTCCCGAATATACCGTCTGGACATACAGTATGTGATCGTTTTTACCAGGTTGTTGATTGTCGTTCATGATTATTCTCCGTCTTTAGGCTGGGGCTTGTTACGCCACTGGGGAAAAGCTAGCAGATATCATGAAGGCCGAGCTCATCGCGGATCCTGCTAAAAACTGAAACTTCGGAGCGAAGTTTATCTTTCAAGCTGCGGTGCATGCTGTTGACCGCTGCTTGAAACGTCTCGCCATAGTCTGGGCCAAAATTGTTTGCAAGGCTCGTATTCCTCCAAGTAATGACTTTTTATCATTTAAATTACAAACACAGAGCAAAATTCAAGTTGTTCTAGTGTCTGTTTTTCTGTTTTTCTGATACTCTGCATCGGACTCAGTTTTGAACCATCAAAAACGATCGATAGCGCAAGACCATTGTCTGACAACATAATCAACTTTCAACAAACTCGGCTCAGTCTTACATATCTCACTTGAGATAGATATCTACATTCATCGATGAAATTGAATGATTGCAGGGGAAAAAGATGCAATGCACTATAGCAGGCTGCCCATAATCGAGAAAAGGTATTAGGCAGGGGCAGTGCGAGGGTGGACATGGGGTTCAGTACAAGATTTTCTGCACGTAATGGGCGTTAGGGCTGATCCGATTTCGTACAGAATTACCGGGAAAAGTGCGACAGTCCAACATTTTCTCTCCTGCCAGCTCACGATGTCCATGGCAGACCTTCCTGTCTGCGGTTTTGTCTCGAAGCTTTCTCCTGTAAATCAGGCGTTAGTCTTTGGAGTTCTTATCACCATCTTCTTGAGACTGGTATTATTCAAGTCGAGAAAGGTTAGCTATGTGATGAATCCTGGCCGAGTTGGAAAGAAAGTGAGGAAATCAACGAATGTTGTTGATCAGCACGCACCAAGCTATGATGTCGTCGTCGTCGGTGGTGGTACGTTGGGCTGTGCTGTTGTGTTGTCAAGCAAAAAAGTCGCATTATTTTGATTGTTGACCATCAGGAACTGCTGGATGTGTCTAGGCTTCGCGCCTGTCAGAGAACGCTGATCTCAGTGTGCTCCTCCTCGAATCTGGTTCAAGGTTAATGCCATTTGTCCTGACGCCGTTTGCTGTGGTATTGATACTGTGGTAGTGGTCGTGCTTGGATGTTTAGCAGGATGCCGGCTACCTTTATTAAGCTCTCTGACTTCCCGAAGCTGGTCCATAACTACTTCACGGAACCTCAAACCAATGCAGACAGAAAGAAAAAAATTTGGCCAAGAAGTATGACCACTTGTCTCTGACTTCCACAGACGTGCTAAACGGGTGTTTGACCTACAGCCAGAATGTTGGGAGGATGTGAGTAACTGCAGTTTATCTTACCTTCACGCTTACATAAACCTGCCAGGTTCCTCCATCAACGCCCAGATGTAGAATTCCGATGTTTACCTGTTAGTTGTTTCGGCTCACGGCTTCCATAGGGCTCAATACGGCGCCGGCGGTGATTTTGACGAATGGGCAACCATAACCGGCGACGACTCTTGGTCGTGGAAGACCTTCTCAAAGTATTCTCATATCGACCACGATTACAACAGATATTTCCGCAAATTCGAGGTCGAAACGGTCCTGTTATAATTGGTTTCAACAACTTCGTGTCTGGCTGGTGGAATCTGTTTATTCAAGCTGGAATCGCGGCCGGTATCCCTCTGTCGAAAGATTTTAATAGCGCAGATGGGAACATAATTGGAATTGGCAGGGTAAGTTCATGCATCTCTCAATGGCGCGAACAGAAACTCACCATTTGCTCAGATAAGTGGGTTTTCTTGAAATTTGCACCAAGCGATTTTTGGCTCCAGAACCTTAGTGACCTACATCTCCGACAAGTATCAGCGAGTCTCTTCGGAACCGCATATCTAACGCCCGATGTTCTCAAACGCCCCAACGTTACCGTCGCCATTAACTCAACAGCGAGCCGCGTGCTCTTCAATACAACTGGCCAAACACCAGTGGTTGTTGGCGTCGAATTTGCCGCACGTCCAGAAGGTCCTTTCTATCACGTCAAAGCAGACAAAGAGGTCGTTGTTTGGTGAGAATCAGCCTAATCCTGTTGTCTGCTTGTAGTGATCGTGGTTTGTCTAGTGCTGGTACGGTGCAATCTCCTGCCGTAACGGTTCTCAATCTTGGCCAACTTGCATCTCTCGCTGAGCTGCCATTTCCAGGTTCTCATGCTCTCTGGTGTCGTACCTGCTGCCCATCTCAAAGAGAAAGGTATCGCTGTCGTTAAAGACATTCCTGGAGTGGGCTCCAATCTCCTCGATCATCCGATCGTTCAGACCTACTTCAAGCATAACAACACTGTCATGAGAGCAGCCCACTTATTTCCTAACATTATCTTCCACGTCTTCCAGTTGATTGGCTCATTAATTCAACACTTGATCCTGGGTACAGGAGGTGCTCTGGCTTCAAACCTAGGTTTATTCTGGCTTCGAGAGACGCATGGAGATTGATGAATTTCAATTTCGCAGTTTGGTGTAGCAGCGGCTTTCGTGCGCACTGACGATCCAGTCCTCTTCGCTCCTTCTGAGTACCCAGAAAAGCTACTCGACAGCACCTCTGCAAAGGACGCCCCCGATCTGGAGCTTTTCATAACCCCGTTTGCCTTTAGTGTTAGTATCTACCCTTTTGGCATTCGCCACTTTACGTCCAAATCGAATCCATGTATTGTAGGATCATGGACGGGCTTTCTTCGATATCCCTGCGCTCTCTCTTCATTGCTACCTCGTAAGGTTAGTATGAATGACATATGTCTGATAATTTTTCACGAGACTGATGTTTATCTCTTCTAGACCCACAAGCAAGGGTACTATCACTCTAAAATCTTCAGACCCGTTCGACCATCCCAAGATTGATCCAAAGTACGTTTGTCACTTAATTTCCTTATCTTCTTTTCACCCTTTTTCTCGCTTTAACTACCTTCAAACAAAAGAAGACCTCGATAAACTCGTCCGAGGCTTCCGCCTCGCATGCAAGATCGCTCACGCCGAACCTCTCAACTCCCTTTTCGAACATACTTTCGATCGCAGTGATTTCGACCACTTTGCTCATCTCAAAACAGACGCAGAGATACAGAAGATTATTCGTGACCGTGTTGAGACGGTCTATCATCCGAACGTCGACTTGTCGGATGGCTCCGTCAAGAGATGGCGGCGTTGTTGATAATGAGTTAAAAGTTTATGGTGTCAAGGGATTGAAAATCTGCGATGCGAGCGTTTTCCCGAATATCCCATCCGGACATACAGTATGAAATTCTAATTCATCTGGTTTCTTGCTTGTTGTTCATGATTTTTTGATTTACCAAGGCAGGTGCTTGTTACGCTACTGGAGAAAAGTTGGCAGATATTATGAAAACCGACCTTCTTACCGGTTCTGCCAAGAACTAAAACTCAGAATTTATCAAAACTGATCATCCAAGTTGTTTTCTGCGCTCTTGAACGATGGCTAAAGCATATCATATGTTTTCAAATATCTTACTGCCCAATGATGAGGTTTTGGAAAGCCTTTTGCAATTCTATTACTTTGAGTATTGCAATTATGAAGCCCTATGAATGTGATAATAGTACCGTCCCAAGCCAAAAAGTAAAGCCCCTTAGAATGCGAATGAATGAATGAGAGTGTACAGCAGATTGCGGATGTCAATGCTAATGATGTGAAGATCGAAGATGAATATGAATGTAAAGCGGCCCGAAGACGAAAATGGTTGTGTTAAGAAAGTCAAAATGCGTAGGTGCGAGAAGTAGTGCAGGCAGAAAAGATCTCTTTTAGAGAGTCAAATATCGAAAGTCGATGCCAGTGCACTGTCAAAGTGTGTCGAACGTGGATGCGTGGTCGTGTAGGATGAGTTGCGTGATGGTTCCATGATGTGAGTGAAGTGTCTTGTACAATGTGTGATGAGTCATTGATTTGAGTGTTATGAGATGATTGGTTGAGATGAGTGGATGTTGCGCGTCGAAATAAACTGAATGAGGATATTCGATTAGTTGCAGCTCAGCAAGAGGAGAATAAGAAGCAAAACTCACGATTTTAGAGTTAAGTTAACTGAAAGAGTCGTTTCGCAATGAGGAATAAGATCATCTCAAGCGATGACACAGTAGGCTCCGTTGTTGCCTCCTCCGTTCTCTTGGTCTTTGGGTAGAGAAGGATCTTCGGTGGTGAAGATGGTTGAGATGACGTATTCGATAGTAGTGAAAGCGTCCATTGCAGATGAAGTACGAGAACGTAAAAGGAGGAGAGCTTAGAGTTCGGAACGGATGAGAGAGCTGTAGCTTGTGACTGCAGGATGAAGAAAAAAACGGGAGCGCTCCTCATATTTATAACAACCCTTCGGTAAATCCGCGTGTATACAGCTCAATTGTCTGTGAAATCAAGCCCGAGCTTGAGAGCCATGTTGTCGCTCGGAACCTGGTTAATTGTTCTCATAGGTCAACCCAGTCACTGGAATCTCTAATGAAGAGCCGAAAGGCATATGAAGGTGTGATTGATCATTACGCCAGGAATAAAAGACAATAAGAGCGTATGACTTCGGACCTTTAGGGAGAGAAATGATATCAATTTGGGTTGACGTAGAACGAAAGGGTGTATACAATAAGGATGTGGGAGAATAATAATAGGGTTGCAAGGTGATTGTTCTCAGCTCGAGTCTGAGCGAGAACAAAAAGGCATTTCCAAATGCGGACGGAGCGCGTGGGATGTGCCTCTGCTCGATGAAAGCTTCCATATAACAAAAGAGAGGGTCCGGTATGGAGAAACCCCTTCCCTTTGGTCAAAGGGTGTTCTGGCTTTTGGATACCGGTGAACGTGGATGGATCGTAGCGCGCACAAAAACATAAATAAGTCACCGAAATAATTCCATCTCCAAATCGAATTGAGCGCAAGAATCCCATGCAAATAACTCTGGAAGTGACTTGTGTGTGTGGATGACTGCATCCAATATACGGCAAGTCCGCCTAGGAGATGTCCGAGTCATTGTCGAAGTGTTTGATGCGACCCCAAAGAGACAGTGGTTCAATATTCAGCGGTATTATCGCCCCTTTCGGAGCAGAAAATTTTGCGAAAGGGAAGGAGCGAAAGCATAACGTAGATGGGGCAGAACAAGCGACAAATGATCTCCACAGCAGCTCGACGATATATAGACCTCCCCAGGACAAGGGAACAACCAAAAACGGCAAGTGGTAAGTTGGTCACGATGGTCACGCAAAGAACTAATCACGCATACAGCTGCACGTGACTCAGTCGCGTAGGCGAAATTGAACCACTTCCGGATTTGGAAGTTCAACTTTACAACCAACCATGTTCAAGAGCATCCTCCCCTCCAGGCGTGTTCCATCTGGCGACTTCACAGTCATAACAAATCTTATGGAGGACAATGCTAGCAAAGAAAACCAACCTGCTCATCCTCAAATGCCAGTGAGTAAGAACCGAACAGTCACCAAGGGTCAAACTGTTGAGAAGGAGAAGAAAAAGAGAGGTGATTCCAAGAAGTCGAAAGATGCACCTGCCGACATTGTAGTATCTCCTCAAGCATTTGATAAGCTTCTGGTAAAGCTTACAAGTTGTTGATTGAGAATGGAAGCTTATGATCATCACAGGACGACCTTCAAATTCCGGCCTCTCTTCGACCAAAATTATATGGCATGGACGCGTCTGTAAAGGCAGCAATGCTCAAGTCGTCCCAGACTATGGCCATTACACCCGTAGCATCCGAGTTCTCTCGTCCATCTACCCCCCAACCCGAGGGTCCAAAGGGCCTTCGTCGAGTGCACAGCTCAGAATCTTTGAGTAACACTCGTCAACCTACCCTCGCACAACTAGCTGCAGAAGAGCGAGAGATCTTGCGATACCCCTCTGATCTCTCTGCAGCTCCCGTTTCCGCCCACAACTCGCCATATATGTCGCCCCAACGGAAGTCCAGCGGCCATACACGAGGCCACTCATTCGACAGCCCCACGCGGAAAATTTCCAAGAATCAAGCAAACCTTACTGCGTCTTCTTCGACCCTGGATCTTACGACTGGCCAGAAAGTTTCCAAAGATAAACAAGTCGCGAAGAACCTTTCGCCAACAAAGTTTTGCAGCGTGCTTACTGCGACTTCGAGTTTGCATCTCGATGTTGAAGACGTCAAAAAGCTTAGGCTTTTGCTACGCAACGAGTCCGCAAGGTACGATTGTTTTTTTTACTAACCTATCTCCGTTCTAACATGGCATCAAGTTGGTCAGAAGAATTTTTGAAACTTGGCGGTTATTCAGCGCTCTTGACACGCTTGAACGAAGTTCTCGAAGTGGAATGGAGGTAATATTATTCCACTTCACTCTATATATTTCTGACATTTGTCTCAGAGAGGAACAACACGATGACCAAGTGCTCCACGAACTTCTTCGGTGCTTCAAAGCTCTCTCAACATCCTCAATCGGCTGCTTCGCATTACGGAGTTCCTGCCCAATGCCATTCGCGCAACTCGTATCACTACTCTACTCCGACAAGAAACCGGGAGAAGTCGCCACTCGTCAGCTAATCATGGAGCTCCTTCTCATTCTTTTCGACCTTTACCCTCCATCAGCTCTTCCTGCATCATCCACGCACAAGCCCAACTCTCCCCTCTCGAGCATTTCAAGACAGCGCGAACCTTGGGAGAGCCAATCGTCGTTGATTACCTCCAACCTTATTACACTCCCGGCGCCTCATAAAAGCTTCTTTTCTTTTATACGCACACTGCTGTTGACGCCCGCTCCACCGCCAGCCGAACAACCAAATATTCCAGTGTCGCCACACGAGTTCATCGAGTCCTTGCACGTCCCAAGGATATACAAGACCTATTTGCAAGAGTTATCGGATGTGTGCAGAGACTACTTTTGGGTATTTTGCCATCCCAACAATACAATCTGGATATTGTCGGAGACGAATGAGGACAGCGTTGAGAAGCCAAGAGCGCCTGGTGGGATGACAGGGGGCGTTGAATTTGAGGCCATGCAATATTTTGTACGTTTCCTTTCTGCTTAGCAAGTTATTTCTGATTGCTTATTTATCTCGGTTGAAGACGACGCATTTGAAGTTCATCAACGCGGTTGCCAAGACCGCTGAGGTTTTGAACATGCCCAAAGAACATGAACTTTCGGCCTATCGGTTCCACGGCGACCTCTTCCTCTCGGGACTGGAGCGTGTCATCCTCGTATGCCTCTCAACATATATCCGGGACGCTTTTCACTAACGCTTCTATTTTAGATCTCCCGAAAAGCTTCGACAACCTACTACCCAACTCTGCACCTCGAGCTAGCGCGGTATATTGCTTTTGCTCTACGTGCAGGCTACGAGCTTCCGTATACCGTTGCTCGCCTTGTTGGCTTCCCTCCTATCGTGCTTGCGAAGAATCCAGACAAGGCTGCTGCTGCTGCTGCTACCCAGAATAGTGGGAGAGGTACACCAAGACAGACGGGTACGCCAACCAAAGGACATCGTCCACCCAATGGCGCCCCGGCCCTTCCATCACCGAAGAAGGTTGAACCTATGAGGTTTGACTGAACGATGAAGACCAACCTAATGATTTAAAACAAATCGTCGCACCCGTGCATCCTATTCATATTCTAGAAACGACCCATGGTTCTGCAAAAATCAGAGGTCATATCAGTCCTCTGTTCTGCTTTGACGATTTGATATATTTATTCTAACGAACTACTGACGATTCGCGACGATGCTAAACATATAATCCTGAAAACAAATAGCTGTTTGTAACTTTTTTTATGATCCACTTTGCTCTACTCTTCATTCATTTATCAATGGCGACTCTTGTTTTTCTTGATGATCCAAACTTCAATCTTGATTCAAGGGTTGGTGCCAACTGATGCCAGACGTACAATGTTGATGTCGATCGCAACCCTGAAATGGAAGTAGTTCCTATATGTGGGCATTGAGCGCTTGAGTTCGCGTGTCCAGTTATCTTCTCCGTCAAAGCTTCACACCAAGCACATCCCGTATCCCATTGATCTGCGCGAGCACAAAAGCGCATCACGATTCCCGCGAACACCATGACACGCACTTACAAGCGGTATGTCCGTCTAATATCACAGTGACTGCGCTGAAATCCCAAATTTCATTAATGGCCGTATCGATAACGCACTAGTAATGAAGTCATGTGTGTATCGCGAACACAGCTATTTGAATTGTAACCACCTGGAAGGCTCCATTCTGTTAATGGCACAGAGGTTTGACACGCATGTAGTACATATCTACAAGCATATGGTCCGGAAAGTATGTAATGCGATGCTGCATATGTTGCATACCGCATGGTTTTGAGTTGCTAGAATTACATGAATGTGAACATAAGGCCAGCACAATTATGTTACATTGAAAAAAGGAAAAGAGGAAGAGATAGCGATGATAGCGATGAAGACTCCGTGTCACCTTATTCTACATGTATGATACAAAAAGTTATCCGGTGTGTGACGATAAGGATAGACAGCGTTAGCGACGAAATTAGGTGATTAATGAGGTTTGCCAGTGGGCGTGATTTTGAAGAGATTGAACGTGGGTGGGATGAACGAATGAATGATTTATTTGCTTCTGCCGAAAAGGCGTTTCATGAAATGGAGGAACTTGGGTTTGCGGGGTAGTATCTCCCATCTGGGGTACGGGAGCGACGGTCAGAACACGAAAACGATGTTTAACAAAGAAGACTCACTGGACAACTAGGTTCCCTCGGCCAACTACTTTGCCACGTTCTCGAACGGGCATTCCAGCGCCTTTAACGATACTCCGTCCTCTCATTGCTTTATCCTTCGGGTTTTCGACTTCGACGACCAAGCTTCTTCCGTCGATACCCATGAACGGTACCTTCCCGCCATGATTCTTTGAACAACCAGCCCAGGGTAACCGCACTTCCATGACGAGGTCGTCAAATAGCCGTACAAATCGGTCATGAGGAACATCTTCGATAATGAACGCGATGTCTTGGAAAGAGCCAGGCCTCCACTCGTGTCCAACGTTGCGGCAAACAATTCTGGTGCCGGGTTTGCAGCCGGGAGGGATGTCGATCTCGATGACCACTTTCTTCGTCTTGTCTGTCATGTACGAACGGGTGATGCCGAACCGACAACGCTTGCCAGCGAAAAGCTCCTCGAGGGTCAGGGCTAAGGAGTAAACCCATTCTCCGGAGGTGCCAATTCCGAGCGATTGGAGCGGAATTGAATAGGGCGGAGGAGGATTTGATGAAGGTGAGTCTTCTTGAAAGTAGGGTGTTTGTTGAGGGAAATAACTCGTTGTAGGTACGCCTTGGTAAGGTGGAGTAGGAGGAGGAGGGTGTATGCTAGCACAGAGATTAGATAAATTCAAATTGCACGATGTTTGGATACTCACTTGGCCCGGCTTCCGTTCGCGGTAGGTTGAAAGTAGGGTACTTGAGGATATGCAGGGCTGTACATGGCGATGTTTTGAAATGCCGGGGTGGCCGGCGTAGACGGTGTCGGAAGTGGTCCTACGAAGGACGAACCAGACCTATAGAAGGGTGGCCGACGCGGATTTTGTTGCGGTGGTTCATAGTTGAAGTAGTTGGACTGCAGCGTAGGGTGTCGATGTTGAGATGGAAGTGTCTCCGCGGGGGTGCGGATTCCTTGCTTCCAGGAGTTTGGACTATCTCTCATGTTCGACGAAGGAGCAGTGGTATGCGAGTCAACGCTGGATGCGACAAGGTGGACAAAGGAGTCTAGTGATACGGTGGATTCGCTGCTAGACCTATGAGTCATGAGAGAGGATTGGTATGATAGTGGCGATTGAAGAGGCGGACTGTAACCAGGTATTGGGGGAAGGCGAGTAACATAGCCTGCTCGAACGAGCGTCCTATATGCATCTGTAGCCTTTGATTCAAGAAGTCTCGCGTAAGTAAAGCTGGGAATAGTAGCAGATCGTGATCTAATGCACCTGTAAAAAATGCACCCTCGCTCGGTCTTTGTCGTAAAGATTATGATGGCGGTCTGGGTGCCATTGCAAAGCCTAAAATGACCATGAACACGACTTCAGGTTGGAGCCAGGGTCTTGGAGGTACCATTATCCTGTACGCATGCCTGATTTCATCTGGGGTTACCTCTTCGGATATATTCAAGATTCGAAACGCGTCCTCAGGGGACATAGGAAGAAGCATGGCGGGAAGGCGCCGTTGGACCCTTTGAAAGGGACGGTAAGAACCTGAGGTCACAAGTAAACAAGTTTCCGCTGCTGCGTGTCCATTTATATGAGCGAAAGCTCGTCCCAAACGGTCATTCTGGAAGCTTGCTCTGATAGTGAAATCACATAGATCAGCGGCTAATAAGGAGATCGCCTGAGCAGAGTTATCCAGCGAAATGAACGTCGGAGTGTGTCCACGAGGCACTTTTTTTTGTCACAGTTCTGGCGCCATATTTCAGCCTCATGTTCGTCGTGTCGCACGTAACGGGAATGAATAGAAGAAGACTCCAAGACCAAATGCGCTGTAGGGATCAAATTTGAGTAAGTGATGATTTCCAACAGAATACTTGAATGAAAGTCCAGTACCTGAGGTCAGCTGAACAAATGTTCCCTCGACTCTTGATACGGACTGAATTACCTCGACAATCAATGCTTGAAGTGTCTCCCTCAATACCCAAGTTATGAAATACTCTTTAGTTGTCAGTTGTCTTGGATAGCCAAGGACCAGGGGTTTCTCGAGGACAACCGGATGGCATGATCCCGCTGGACCAAACAAAGCAAAAGCTTGACTTCAGAGCTTGTACCACACCTCGACGACCATGGACTCATTCTTTTGATAGGAGTCGAGATACTATCCCGGCTTGCTTTGTTTCCCGTCCTTGGAGTTTGGAATCTCCTGATCATATAACACTCAGAGTCAGGCATTTGAATCGCTTCAACTTGCTAACGATCGGTTGATACTTTGCCGAAAGATGTTTTTAAGATTTGCAAATTTCTCAAATCGTTCAACGGCCCTCTATGATCACCTTTACTTGTCGGAGTGCCCGAAGATTTTCCTGACAGTGAGTGGCATCATGGCGTTGCGGTGACTTGCTCATCAAAGACACCTGAACAGCCCATTTTGACGGTATATCTGGTAACCTGGAAGACTCTTACTTGATGTAACCCCTTTGTGACATATCGCATTATTTCCTCTCAAATTCCTATCATGGTTCAGTGATCTTCGGATTCAATTGGCGATAAATGCTGTCGTGGTTAACCAGTTTTGGTACCAGCGACCTTTATTTTTCAATCTGCGCCTTCCTATAGACATCTGGTCCGCGGGTTTACATTCGTGAAAACTAACTTCGCGCCTCGAGCACCTCAAAGGCAAAGCATTTAAAATCGAAGAAAGTACTAGCGCGTATCTAAGGCCCTATCTTCCTCATTCGCTGCGACAGATGCGCAAGTGCTAATAAGTGACTTGTGGAGGATTTTTCGGCTTTCATATTCTCGCTTACCATGATTTACAGGGACTATATATCGGCCCTCCGATCTTGACTGCTTGCCCATTTTCGAGAGTAAATACGATACAGAAAGGTTATTGGAGTAGTCCAAAAGTAAACGAAATTGTTAGCAACCACGCCGGACATTCAGTGGATGAAGATAAGCAATCCCCGCTCGTATTCTTCTCTATCACTGCAGAATAGCTTGGTTATCTGCTAGACATTTTCGCGGGCTATGAGATCGACAAAGGTTCACAACATTGCTCGTTCTAATTTAGCAGTTGATGACACTGATTACTCGGTCATGTTGATTCATCATCTACCAATTATCAGCCTGAATGGCATTTTGAGGGTGTAGACGATGTAATTCACGTCAACTAAGACGTAAAAAGAGAACAGCCCAAAACAGATGTCTTTGAATGCCGGCTAAACATATTTAGGAATCGTGATCAACCGAAAGCAGGCAGCCATCTTGAATTGGGTGATTGTGAATCGGCATGCCCATTTGAGCTCAAATCAAAAGTAGTCTCAAGTAGCCATACCCGAAAAATACTTCGCGGGAATACACGACCTCTGAAAGACGGAAGTTCTCGCATGCCATTTGTGTAGATGGAAGGTTCATAGGGAAGCAAAAATCAGCGGCCAGCCAGCGCAAAATGTGAGCCCTTTACATAACGGTCATTTGAGGTAGCCACCTCCCAACACAGCTCTAAGAAAAGGAGAGCTGCCAACGTTGAGTATCCTATTTAGCTCGGTCTTAACCCACAACAAAGGGGCTAATAGTTCAAGAAACCATCTGAATTGAATAGTCAAGAAAAAGAACCCCAAGAGAAGCTTAACGACGGACAACGTTTTCAAAAGTAAGTATGAACTAGAACGAAAGTGCGGTAACCCAGCAAGAAGGTAGCCCGCCTCGCGAACTGCATGAGGCACCAGCAAGGCACTTTCTGGTTTTGCCGCCCCGCATGCCGAACAAGGGTTGCACCGCGCGAACCCCGCCGACCGCCTTGCGGACACCTCAATTAGTCAATCGACGTCGGTAGTCGTCCCGAGTTCGACCCTCTTCCAATTGACGTCCAAAAATACAGCAGAAAAATGACAATATTTCTATACAAAGTCTCTTTTCGTTCTGATCAAGGTGCTGAATTCAGTGCGCCGAACCCCGAGTAGTTTCGAAGGGATTTGCTTCTCGCCCGCTCTTCGTCGGCTTTTGTGGCCCTTTGGATCGATATTTGAATAATCACAAGAAGAAACTAACAGATCTCTGCATGAGACCACGGAGATCACTCACTTTCGCATGAGGTGATGTCTGATTTGGCTTTGAACACTTCTGCTTCCTCAAGGCTCCTCTGTAATGCAGTGGTTCTCCAGCGGCCTTTCCGAGAGTCCTAACGGTTGGATTGCTTTAGATTTTCGGCAATATACTGGCCTTGGAGCAACAAGATGTTTGCGCTAAGCATCTTAAATCTACGATGAGGGGACAAATCCGCAAATTAACTGTCATAGTGTTCCTCCCAGGACGGCCGATTAAATGTTGGAGGCTTCCAACATGCAAGGAGAGGTCTCTGTTGTATGTTATCGAGACCCATCGACGGTGAGCGATCTTTTAGGGCCGCAAATAGCCCCAAGGAATTATAAATGAATGAGGGTCGATGGCACGGATACAAACTCACGGAACCGACCGAACGATCCTCTGAGTAATTGTCATAGAATGAATGAACTAAACAATTCACTTGAAACGGGGTGGGCTTTCAACGAGCCAGTATGGATTTAACAAGCACGTACTTGAGCGACTTTGTAGAGGTAAACGCTGTCACATAAACGATATAACAGCCTAAAAAGAAGCAACTACTTACCTGAGCCGGGCCAAAAGCCAAAATGAAACGCGGGCAGGTAAACGAAAACAATGCAAAACGTTAAGCATATATATGCGAAGGCCACAAGAATATCGACGAGACGATAACAAGGCAGAGCAAAGAAATTGTTGACAGCCACGAGGTTGTCGCTTAGATTATTACTGCGAAGTGTACAGCCGATGCTCCTGGATATATCTAGCGACCTCGGAAGTTACCAGATCTTTCCAGATCAGGCTCTCATTTCCAGAAGAGGACAAATCTCCCTTAGCCAAGGACTCTCTTACGGCACTTGAACTGTACGTGCTTAGTTGCTGGTCAAGGTTGATGGTGGCGATACGTCCAGACTTTTCGAGGTCCTCCCTCAGAGATCGTGATTCGATGGCCCAATCCTCTGGAGATGGTATGGAAGATATGAAGACGCGATTTGCAGAAACAATTCTACAATTGTCGCCAGGATATGGAGATAAGAATTTACGCAAAGAGCAAGCCATGGCTGAATCGGATGGGTAGTAGCGCAGGGAGAAGAGGCGCTCTAGGGTGTCCAAGCCGAGCAAAAATGTAAGCTCGGGGCGGCTTGTTTCGGGCCCTTCACCGAGAGTTGACAATCGTTCGGTGAGGAATTGCGAAAGCACGGAAGACTTGCCCACGAACGTGGGTTGGTCTGTAACCGCAATGGCCACATTGGAAGTCACTGGTTTAGGTTCCGCCTCTTCTGGGATTGGACCATCAAATGTGACTGAGGGTATGCGATGTGCGAGCAACGTCATCATCTCGAGACGTTGCACATAAGTTGCATCCCCGGCTTTCAGACTCTTGTCCACGTTTTTAACGGACAAAAGTAGAAGATTGGCGTCATACTCTTCTGAGATTTTCTGGTCTTCAGAAGAAGCCCATTCCGCGGGTCTTGAATAGCAAGCCAAAGCCAAATGTGCTTTGGTTGGGGGGTTAAACGATGAGTCAAGAATGGACACCCTTAGATCTCGTGTCGCATTGTTTGATGGCAAAGGTGGCAACGGCCACCGAGGATGGCTCGTATAGATCAGCTCCAACGGTGGTTGAGACAATCCTCGCTGAAGACGAGCTAAAATTTCTGGTGCAGCCCGTCGAACAGCTAGCAGAGCGCCACGGATATGTTCCTGAGTTGTCATGGTCTCTGTCATGACCGTTGCAAGGTAAGATGGTCTGCGCAACCGAGATCAACCTCGAGATTAGATTAGATTGAGTCACGCTTCTCTGCGATAATGATTTCCTTCCATTCAACATGCCACTCAACCGTCTCAACGTGCTTCCTCTCACCAATAGTCCATAATGTCAGTCGCATTGACCAAAGACGATGAAGGATTTATTACGCCTGGTAGGTATTCACGAGATTAGGCGCGTGTAAAGTGGCTTATTAGCAATACAGCAGTACCAGCAGCCTCGACATCTGACGCTCCAGAAGGAAGCGCCAGTACTGCTGCAGTGCCACCACGTTAGTTTGTATTGAGTACCAAGAACTATAGATCTTAATCTCTCTGTAAAGATGGAAATAGCGAACTGTTTGCGTCGACTTTTGAAGTTTCGGTAAGACTATCATGACGGTGGCGAACCAGAAACTTTGACCTGATGGGTCTGGTCATTTATCTAGGTAACGCTCGCAGACCAACAGGTCAATCCAAATTCGCCACTATACAGTGTAAAAACGTTTCAAGAACTTGGAATGTTAGTTCTGCGCGTCTTTCGTCCCTAATTTCGCGGTCTAATGGTTTAACAGGAGGCCTGAACTACTGAAAGGGATTTTCTCTATGGGTTTTGATAAACCTTCCAAGATTCAAGAGAAGGCACTTCCTCTTCTGCTCGCTGATCCGTATGTGTATCTTACCCTTTTACGCTGCCAAATCTTACACTGTTCAAGTCCAACCAACATGATCGGTCAATCACAATCTGGAACGGGGAAAACTGCCGCCTTCGTCTTGACAATGCTCAGTAGAGTAAATTACGATCTGAATAAGCCTCAAGTATGTTTAACACCTGCAATCTTTTTATTATAACTTCTTATTGGACTGTTTAGGCACTCTGTCTTGCGCCATCTCGAGAACTGGCACGGCAAATCATGTCTGTCGTAACCTCGATGGGCAAGTACACAAATGTCCAAACCGAATATGCCATCAAAGACAACCTGCCCAAGGATGCGACCAATATCTCGGCACAAATCATTATTGGCACGCCTGGAACGATGATGGACTTAATCAGGCGGAAGGTGCAACAATTTTACATTGTTCTTCTCGTTTGATCACTGACATCTTCCTCAGGTTCTTGATGTGTCTGAAGTCAAAGTCTTCGTACTCGACGAAGCCGATAACATGCTTGATCAAGATGGCTTAGGAGATCAAACTCTTCGAGTGAAAAAGTAAGTCATTTGAAGGTGTTCTGTATACTGTATCGCCCTTACATCATATAACAGTCTCCTTCCTCGTACAGGAATCCAGATTATCCTCTTCTCCGCCACCTTCCCTGACCATGTCCGAAATTTTGCATCTAAATTTGCTCCCAAAGCCAACAAGATTGAGCTGCAGAAAGAGGAACTTAGTGTAGAAAATATTAGGCAATTCTACATGGACTGCAGGAATGAAGAGCACAAATACGATATCCTCGTGTCTCTATACCAACTTCTTACTATCGGCCAAAGTATCATCTTTTGTCAGGTTTGTCCGCTCATCTTTCTTTACCCAAAACAAGATGATCCTTACACGGCTTAGCATCGGCATACAGCAGACAGAATATCTCAGCGTATGACAGCAGAAGGCCACAAGGTCGCTTCGTTACATGGCGCGAAGGATGCCGGAGAACGTGACGCTATTATCGACCGATTCCGCGAAGGTCGTGAAAAGGTAAATCTAGACCTCACCTTCTTTATCGCGGCCCTAAAGGATATTACCTGAAAAGGTCCTTATCACGACGAACGTCATCGCTCGAGGTATTGATATTCTCCAAGTGAACATGGTCGTCAACTACGATTTGCCGTTGATGAATGAGCGCATCAAAGGAGCTGACGAGAGGCCCGATATTGAGACCTATATCCACCGTATAGGTATGAAGGATCGCCGTTTTCTCCAAATATTGTTCTCACAGATCACCCCGCCAAGGTCGCACTGGGCGTTTCGGAAGGAAAGGTATCTCGATAAATTTTGTGCACGATAAGAAAACTTGGTTGCAAATGGAGCAAATTGAGAAGGCGTTAGGAAGGAAGATCATGCGAATAGAGACAAACGACTTAGATGAAATGGAGGAGGTAAGCCCCTTACTTTATGGATTCGACAAACTTGGTCCTCACAACCGTCAATCCTGCAGAAAATGAAGCAAGCCCTCAAGTAGACACACACATCACACACCATACCTTGTGTTTCTTCTGCACACAGGACTTCAATTGTAAATTTCACTCTGGACAACACGACTTGTGGCATGGATTACTTTATCGTATTGCTGTGTCGCCTGAAAGTAATTTCTCAAGTGGAGTGAATCGCTTTGAAAGCGCCTTTAATCTTGGTTGAACATTGTGGGACCTAATAATTCAAGTCTACGTTGCTATCTAGCTAAAACCCGATAAGAAGATATAAGCATATGTGACCATGCGAAAGTAAACCCCCTTTCCCAAGAAAGAGACGGGTTTGGCAGAGAGTGAGAGAGGTACAGAGGGGCTGTGAAGGATAACAAGAGAATCCACAGCGCCCAAATGGGAATTGGGTTGTGGACTTCTGGGAAGTCTGCCTTCGATTTCCCCATGAGTGAATGTTGTATTTGGGCACATGACGAGAGTCGAGCGGTTCTTGGAGTGAATCAAGAGGGTTGTGTGGCAGTTGTGAGTATGTCTGTCGATTTTCGAGATGCTAACGCCGCGAGCGACAGCGCCGTCAAGATTAATCCGGAGCACCCAATGACCTGCAGCGATAGCAGGCCAGGGCGAAGTGAGGGTGAGTTTGGGTGGCGGATGGCAAGGCAAATCACAGGGTGGACAAAGCTGGTCGAATTTGGATCGAACGACCTTCAGTCTTCCTCTGGGATAGCTGTTAGGGAACCAGAGCGTGATCGTGTATGAATGGACAAAGTCGTGGATGAGGATCTTCTTCGAGATGAAGAACGAGTTAAAGAGGGTGCTCGATAGTTTGGTTGTGGGACTGAGCAAAGCGCAAACGGGTCTGCGTCGGATGAAGATGAGAAGTCGCCTAAACCAAAGAGCTCGAGCTCCTCGGCCAGACGGTTGGCCATAAGCTCTATTGGATCGCAGAAAGGTTCGGATATAAGCTTTCTTGTCTGTGTATGAGGTATTTTATCAGCATGTGTGAAATTCATAATGGATGGTGTAACTCACAGGAGTTGAGTTTCCGGAGGCGCTTGGACTCGAGGAGCCAGAGTCGCGCGAATCGTATGCGGCGGATGGCAAGGCAGAGAAGGTAGCCGTGGACTTGGAGGAACGACCAGATTGCGACATGGCTGTTAGAGTTGCGAGGTATGGATTAGTGGGTGAATGTCTATGCAGGAGAGGTGTGCTGAAGTTGCATATTCTGTACGGCAGGGCTTTTATAAGATACAAGAAGGCACATTATCTTGTCATCCCTGCCGGGGGAACTGAATGATTAAAATTCGAGGGGACATGTCAGCTTCAAGCATACCGTAGTTGGCTACAAGAGAGTGGACCCTGTAAGACAAACTTCCATTTTGAGTCGATAATAGATCTTGATGACCTCTCCTGGGGAATGTTGTCGTTATTCCCGTTTCCCCGCCGAACCGTATTGAGCTGAGAACACAAATTTGTGATGAGAAAGGAAACGATATAACTCACAGCAAAGACGAAAGAACCCTCTAAATAGACAATTCTCAGGGAACAAGAACAGAGGATGAAGAAAAAATCTATTACTCAGAAAATGCAGAGGTGAAAATCATTATAGTCATGTACAGATGTGAGATGCGTTGGTCTAATGTGGAAGAAAACTAATACTGCAACGTAAGATCATGAGGTGGCTTGAGCGAAAGCGATTGCTACGTTCTGATCAAAAAGGGGTCAGCTGATACCCAAGGAGACAGTGAGCATTCAGGAACTTACCTCAGAATGACTGAGGGAAATTAAAACCTTGGAGATACCCTTCTCGTTAGCTTTGGACTTGGCATCACCATGAAGATGGACGGCTGGAACGCCAGAGTCATCATTGAGGATTTCAATCTCTTTCATAGCTGCTGCCGCACCCCTCGACTTAACGCCCAAGGACTTGAAAGCGGCTTCTTTCGCAACCCAGCGAGCAGCAAATGAGGAAGAGGGAGATGGTTGAGATTGGCAATAGGAGATTTCGGCATCTGTGAAATTACGAGCGACGAAGGTTGGGTTGTATGAAGGCACCGAAGAAATGAGCTCTGCGAGGAATATTAGTCAGGGTCTCGGTATTTTACATGTTACACTAACCTTGATCAACACCGACACCGAGCACAGAACCATCATTCAAACCGCTCGATGCGAAAGTAGCCGAAACAGTCTTGGCATTTGCGAAGTCAACAGGGGCTTGCGAAGGGAGCTTGCCTTTGAACGAGTACTCGTTGGTCTTGGGATCAAAAGTAGCACGAGCCAACGAGTTCAACAAGACCTTCGCCTCCATATCTCCAAGATAAGGAGGATGCTCTTTGATCTTGACAAGTGAGTTCTTAATCATCATGTCGCTCATAGCCTTGTAGCATTGACGGGACCGAAGAACGTTCCTTTGCCGATATGCTTCATAAGCGGTGGGTTCCAAGGCGCCAAGCAGATAACGAGGGTGAATGATCATCGCAGTTCCTCCAACTTGACCAAATCCGAACGAAGACTGCTCAATAAGTTAGATTAGTCCTTTAAAGCTAGACAGAAAGCGTACCATGACACCAGCACGAATACCGTCCGTGTGGATAGATTTCGAAGGGAAGAGAAGGAATTGACGGTCTTGGAAGTGAGAATCGATGTTACTGAAACGTTGGTCAGTTTTCACATCGAACATAGAAAAGTTTGGTTAAACATACTCGCTGGTACGGTTTCCGGGAACAATCCCAGTGATCACACTCTGCAAGACGCCAGCCATCTGCCAGGCGGCAGCGCCACCTTTAGCATGGCCAAGCAAGCTCTTCTGGGCTACAATAGGGATAGCATTCCCGGGGGTGCGTCCGATTGTCTTTAGGATATCGTCCCAAATACGAGTTTCGTTCTCCTCCTGAACAGTAGTTAATATCGAAATTCCACGCCACAAAGCAAAGTTAGCTTACGTTCGCGACAGTGCTCGTTCCATGAATCGAAAGGACACCAAGGTCATCAGCAGTGAGGCCCCAAACGGCGAGAGCTCTGCGCATTGGCGCGATTCTTGGATCAGAGCCTTCCAACATCCCGTACATCGCTAGTGCATCCTTGTCCTGACGATGAGCTTCTTTCTCTGAGTCAGAAATTCTGTTGGACACATATTCCTCCTCGACAGCTTCATCCTGGCTCTTGCGGTAATTGATCTCTTCTCGAAGCTGTGCTTGTTCGTGAGAAAGCCATTGAGAGATTTGCTGGCGTCGGAAAGTGAGTTGACGGGAGCGATAGCTTATATCCAGAATAGGAAGAGGGTGTTTCGATGGAACTTCACGTGCAACGGTGAGAGCACCACGACCAGGTGCAGGAATTGATCGGCCAGCTTTGTCACTGCAGAAAGATAAGTTTATCGAAAGAAGTCCCAAATATCAGACATACGTAGAAGTCGATGTGAAAGCAAGAATACCACGGATGGGAGCGCCAAGTTCAAGAGCTGTCTTAGCGCTCATGACAATATGTACACCAGTTCCCTGAGCTTCCATAAACTATACAAGCAGATAGAATAGCGTTAATGAAAGTGGTCAGTTTATCAATAGTAAAACTTACGCCAGCTCGAGAGGTTGTCGCAGGACGAGACATCTCAGTAGGTTCACGACCCATGGCAAATTCGGTTTCGGCGTTGCTAGTGGCCTTCATATTCGCGAACTCGTAAGAGCCTTCTTCACTGATGTCGTCGAAACCTCCAGCAATCATAACCTTGGCTTTGCCTGTGAGAATGGTATCGGATGCAATCTCAAGTGATTGCAAAGCGGTCGCACTGGAAATTGTTCAGTTACGGTAACCCAGAAAGCGCTCGGTTGCTTACCAAGCGCCGACTGGGATCTTGACAGGACCACTCGATGAAAGGAGAAGAAGATTAATCCATCCTGCCACAGTGTTGATAAAGCTAATCGAATATAGTCAGTAGAGTCCATTTACTAACGAGCAGACGTACGTTTCTTGGAGGATGTCATTTTGGACCTCTTTCTCATCTCGACGATCTTTGAACATCTTCGCCATACTGACAGTCCCTCCCATACCGCTTCCCAAAGAAGTACCAACGTCGGATGGATGCATGTGCTTATACAATTCGTATGGATCGGTGATACCGGATGCGTTGAGCGCTTCGGCGGTACAGACAAGAGCCCAGAGTGCACTTCGGTCTGTCTGGGCGATAATATCCTCTGGAATACCATAGCGACCTGCATTCCAACCAGTGGGAATCTGCCCTGCAACTGTTCGACTGAAACTGAACGCTTTCGGGACGAAGACCATGGCACCCTTCTTGAATTTCGCGAACCATTGGCCACCTTCACCCGCCCAAATGTCACATTTGTCGCCATGTTGGAACTTAAATTTTTCGGCTTCAGACTCGGAGACTTCGATCGGCTCCAAGTCGTGAAGTAGTTCGATTTCTTGATTGAAGACTTTCTTCTTGGGATCATATCCACGGAAAAGCTCGGGTTCTAAGGATAATTGTTTAAAGAAAGGATGGCGAGGTAATTTTATTAGTGCTTACCAATAAGTCGAATTCCAGCATGGGCCAATATTTCTTTTTCGTATCGACCTTTGATGTCTTTATCGTCCACTGGTTCATTGGTCTTGCTGTCAACCCATCCGACATAGAGTGATTGATCTTTGAGGCGGCCGTCGAAGTGTTTGATGTGGCCCATAATCCAAGCCATCTCGATAGCACCTTCGATTGTGAATTCACCCCTCGCCTCCATCTCCCACCGGGTCCGAGAGCTACCCCAAGGGCCTACTTCTGCGAAACCCGTGATGACAATGACTTTATCCAAGTCGATGAGTCCGCGAAGTTTGGCGAGGTCCTCCAAGGACTTTGCTGATTCGAGAGTCGGGAAGTCGAAACGGAAATTGGCACGTGGGAGAACGTCAACGGTTTGCAGCAGCCTCTCAGCCTCAACGCCGTTCAGAACCTTGTAGTCTGCAGCGTTATCACGAGTTACAGCTCGGCGTAAATCTGCTTCCTTATTGAGGTCGGTACGGATGCGTTGAGTAATTTCGGCAAGATCTGGTAGCTTGTCCATGCCACCGTTGAGGTCAGCCCAAATGGGCTCTACTTGAGTGATACTGAAGAGGAGAGGATGCATGAGGCCGAGAATATTGAAAGCCATTTCTTTAGCAGAGAAAGTTCGAACACCGTATCCTTCGAGCTGATGAGCAACAATGTTTGTGGGGCCCATCAAGCCAGTACCACGAGTCCAGCTTGACACGAAATTAACAATTGCATTTTAGTCGAGATGGAAACTTACCCAATGACGGCACCAGCCAAACAGAGATATTCGCCCCAACTCTCAGAGGCCCACCTCTGGAACAATGTTTCCAATGATATCTTGGATTCAGCGTAGAGACCATCGTTTCCGAATAGACCATGATTGGGAGATAGCGGAAGAATAACTTGAGTAGGACGAGTAACGAAGTGACGACTAGCTTTCTTGTTTTTGACTGCGCCGAGGATACGGAGAAGATTGACAAGCATCATACGATGAGCAAGCTCGGAGCGATCGTCGAGACCGTCGATTTCTCGACCATTCTCGGGGATACCAGCGAAGGGAAGGATATAGTCGAGATCCATGCCCAGAGTGCTGTAAATATATTCAACAAGGGCCTCAACATCCTGTTTCGAGCCTTGATTGAATGGGACAACTGTAAGTGAAGATCCTCGACTCCCGACGGCATGATACATCGCCTGGTAAAATTCGACCGTTTTGCGACTGTAGCTGGAAGTAGTGATGACGACATGGGCACCTCCGGCGAGCAAACCCTTAACGATCTCAACACCAATCGAACCCTTCCCAACGCCCGTGAGAAGGGCGTTCTTGTCCTTGAAGGATGTACCTGAGGTAGCAATCTCATGTAGGATATCGAGGTAGGCGCCAGTCAGATTGCTGCTGTACTCCCACGTATTGCCGACCTTGCGTTTCAGATGTAGTAGAGGAATTTTGTTGGAGGCGATGGAAGTGACAGGTGCAACACCGGTAAGATGAGGTCGCAGAAAGACAGAAGAGGAACGACGGCTGCGACTTCCGCTAGGTGGCGACTCGGGGATCTCAGAGGTTTGCTGTAGAGACTTGGCAACGTCGTCATAAAGAGACCGGATTCGATTCTTCTGGTCGTCACTGATTTCAGGCAATGATTTCACCACGGACCATAGTTTCATGACATCGTCTTGAACCTTTTGGATGTTGACTGCTCCAGAAACGTTGTCGCCGCTAGCCATCTCTTCGACATATGCTTCCAGCTTTCTGACCTTCTCTCGGACAACTTCAGTGTATTTGATGTCTCCTTTGTCAGTAATTTCGGTCTTAGGAGCAGTCGGGAAAGTGACTGCAGAGGTGTCAGTGCTATTGCAGCCCGAACTTAAGAAAGACTAACCGTCTTTGTAGACAGGTGGGCTACCAATAACAGAGCGAGTGTTGTTGATCAGCTCCTCGCCGAATTCTTTGGCAAGCTTGTAGTTCTCCCCTTTGGAAGGATCACATCGATCAATGTGGTATTGCATGTAGCGGAGAAGGTCGGGATCGGCACGATTAAGGAGAGCGATACATCTGGCAGTAATTTCGCGGTCGATAGTTGTTAGCTTACCATGAATGATGTCATAATACATGAGAAGTGCATCTTGACGTGCCCAATTCCAGGAGGAGTCGAACCGACGAGCTTTTAGAGGGTCAAATCGAGGTTGAATCCCATCAATGTAGGCGTCGCCGTGCTCTCGGGTGATACTATCGAGTTTGGCCTGGAGAGTCAAGCTGTTGCTCTTCTCTTGGTCGAAGGCGATGTCCCCTGATCGTGAGTCTCGGCCAAGATAGCGCATGTAGACTTCGATCTGTTGAGCGGCGAACTTGTTTTGATCCTCTTGGAACTTTAAAAACTCCTCGCTGTTGATTACGGCCCCACCAGATGCACCACCACCTCCCCCAGCAGCACCACCTACCGACAGTGAGATGCCGGAGCGTTGCGCGTACACGGAAACAACACCGTCAAGCCAAGCCTTGGCTTCAGGTTCGGAAGGAAAACGTTTGGGTGGTTCCAGCGTGGTTCCGAGCAGGAGGACACCATCTGCGCGAGCAGGACCAAGACCCCAAGTCTTCGCAAGGTAGGACTTAATCGCAGAGGCGTTGAATCCACCAGGCATCTTGCCGCCAACTAGACGAGAGATGAGGCCAGTAGAATATTTGCCGAGCGTGCCGCCGAACCCAGTGCCCAGAGCAGACCCAAGCTCCTCGAGAGGGAGCTCTTCGGCCTTTTCAGGAGCGCCGGCAAACTCTTGTTGAAGATCCCCAAGGATTTCGTTTTGCATTGTTGACTTGCCGCCAACTAGGTCTTTGATTGTCTTTGATAGAGGGATCTCGTCGACTTTCTTCTTCAACTTCTGCCCAATGACAACGAGAAGGATATCAATGGCCTTGATGGGGGCATCATCGATGGTCGCGACAGGACCGCTTGAGGCCACAGGGGCTGAGACGGCAGCGGGAGAAGGTGTTTTGACAACGGGAGCGGTCGCAGAGTCACTGGGTACCTCTTCAGGTGCTTCAACGACATCTTCGTATTGGTAATAGATCTCCTTGACGTTCTTGGAGTGGCAGAGAATTGCACGAGTAATGCTAAGTGAACCGTCAACAGTTTCGTACTTCGCCTTCAGTGTTCGGCTGGCCATTCCAGTCAAGGTAGGTGAAGGACCGAGTTCGACAAGACGTTCGAACTTGAAATGGGTGAACAATAAGTCTTGGGTTTGGATCCAGCGAACGGGAGAGGCGAACTGATAAGCGAGGAGTTCAACGAGAATAATGTAAGCCAGCTGTTGTCGATTCTCAGCGTTGGCCCATTGCTCCTCCTCCCACTTTCGCAGAACGCGATCAAGTTTCGGAGAGGATGTTTGATCATAGATGATCTGAGCGTATTCGCGAGTAACCTGGAATGGTTTGGCGATGAGATTGGGTATGTACTTGTTCACAAGCATGTCGGGATTAAGATGTGCGGGGTTGATCTTCTTGGAGAGGTCTGAAGCGAGGTGAGCGGGAGATATATACGCAACACAAACTTTAACTTACATGCGCGGAAAGGCATGACTCCGGCCCATAGATACCTCGAATGAAAAGGTACGTCGATGCCAGGAAGAGGGATTGTTGCGAATCCACGCTCCAGCTTGATGTACCCTTCAGATTTCTGCTGGTCTTGGGCCTTTTGGAAGCAAGACTTCACAATATCGCCAAGCATTTCCTTGACCTTCTCGACAGAGAAAGTCTTGGTCAACTGCAATCAATCAGTAACTACTCATCAGCAATTATCAGAAGTACCCACATTCGCTATGTCAATCTTCTGAATCTTGAGATAGTTGAGAACATTGGTCATAGTCTGAAGAGCGAGCAATTCTCCTGCGCAAACATATTGTTGACCCTGAGATAATATTAGCATTGACTTGAGACAACAAGAGAGAGGGAGAACAGCACCTCGACATTGTAGTTGACAATTTCCAACAAAGAGCCAGTAATGGTTGCAATATTATCAACAACTTCACGAAGAGCTGCATCACTGAAAGATGGAGAGATCCGACTGGGATTGACGGCGCACATGGCATAGTTAGAGCGATTCTGGGAATCACGCTCGACAGCGCGCTGCATCGTAATTCCACGATAGAACACAACATCCACCAGTGCAGAGATATGAAGCACATCAGCAATGGATGCAAGAGCAGAGTATTCGCCAAGAGAGTGCCCAGCGAACGCACAATCTTGCTGAACAAAACCTTTCATGCGCATGTCCTCGAAAGCAGCCTTTTCAGTGACAACCAGGGCGATTTGAGCGAATTGTGTGGCGAAGAGAAGTCCGTTAGGGTGACTAAACGTATACTTGGGCGTCCGGACATCGATGTCGGCGAAAAGAGGGAGTGTCTTGACATTGCCATCTTTGTCTGAAGCGTCGTAAGACATTTCCATGTACCGTTGACGGATTGCTTGACCCTTGATACCACCAAAGTGGATCGTCTTTTCTTTGGGATTGTCCTTGACGATTTCGATGATGGAGAATCCATAGACAGCCAAGAGATGAGCATCAGCACCATCCCATACGGCACGAGCGGCAGGTGACGAATTGTAAAGATCCATGCCCATTCCTGGTTCTTGTGAGCCTTGACCAGTGAATACGTAGACGGTGGTAGGCTGAGAAACTTCTGCAGTTCCTTGGAGGACCTTCTCGCCCCGGATGTTTGTAGTCTCGACGGTAACAACGAAATTCCCTTCTCGCATGCCAACGTGACGAATCTTGACGTCCAGGTCATCTCCAGGAAGAACCATTCCGACAAAACTGACATTGTAGCTGTAAAGAAGGGGTGAGGTGAGAGTCTTTTTTAGAAAAATGCGCTACTCACGCAATGACGCGTTCAGGGTGGCCTTGAGCCACCACGTTCTCAACGTATCGACGTGTGGCCGCACTGGACCACATACCGTGGGTGATCGTAGCAGGCAGGGAGGCGAAGTCGGAGAAGTATGGGTTGACATGAATGGGGTTGAAGTCGCCAGAAATCTTGGAGTAAGGTTCATTGGTCAGGGGGGCTTTGAATCTGGTGTCGATTTCGGGAGTGATGAGCGAATATCCGCCATTGGCGAGGGGCATTTGGAGACCCTGAGGGGTTCCATGCCGTTGGATGTAAGCGAGCACTGGGTTGCCGTGGGAATCATCCTGTTCGAATTCGACAGAACCAACCTGAACGAGTTCTTTGAGCTGGTTGCGAATGAAGATCTCTCCAGTCACGGAGACGTTGGAGTAGGCAGTCTTGTCCTTGAAAGAGACTTGGGAGCGAATGCGGAAAATCAGGGACATTCCAGCGGCAAGAGGCTTCTGCTCATCTTCCCAATCAAACCATTCCTTCGACCGTAGAACGCCAACAGAAGTGTCTGTGTCAAGGGGCACCAAGTAATCGGGCTCTTCAACGGTCTCGAAAGTGTTCTCGAAGTCGGTGAAGCGACCTCTGTAAAGGAAGGAGGAAGTAACTTCAATGATTGGTTGCTTGTTGCGATAAACGTGGCCTTTGACTCTGACGGTCTTGCCTTCGTTGGCATTAACGACAGAGAGTATACGCGCTTCTGCCTTGCAAACATCGCCAGCTTGAAGTGGTTTAGCACCATCGACCATACGGAAACCATTAGAGAGATGAACTAGACGAAGCAGATCGCCGTCAATCGCAGCCGGGAAGATAGATCTCATGATTGCCTAAAGTCAACGCAATTAGAATTGGGAGGTAGAGAAGATCATGAAGACCATATACCTGCCAGCCGGTAACAATGGCGAAATCCATGGGAGCTTGAACAGTGTCTGTTCTTACGGACTTGAAAACCTCTCCCTGGTTGCCAACAACGGAGCAGAATTGTTCGATGTCATCAGATGAGATGGCGACCTCTGGGCCAACGAACTTCCCTTTGATGTCGATCTCGGGGAGAACTTCGTTGTCGCCGTACCAAAGCTTCCAGTAAAACCGTTTGATGCGCTGGTTGCGGCCAGTGGCGACCTCGTGGATAGGCGCGAAGCCTTGAGAGGGTTCATATTCAAATTGAAGAGAAAGCGGAATCGAACTGTCAGTACGTTCCTCGAACATGGTGAGATCAATGATCTTCGTCTTAGATGAGTAGACTATCTCAACCGCTTTGAAATTCGGCAGGTGCTCGCCATACGATCTGGCAGCACCGTAGACAGTGACGGATGTTGGCAACGAGTCGGCGTATTTAACGAGAATCTTTTGACCAACGCGAGGTACGAGGAGGCGTCGGATGGGGTTGTTGATGTAGGAGGTGCCTTGAACGATGATACTTGAGGTGATGAAGGCCCGAAGCCAGCTGAGCTCACTGCCTGCGAGGTTCTCGAGCCAGCCAGAGTGATCAGCGACATGTGAGGTCACCTGGTAGGAGACAGACCCTGTAGATTTCGAGCGGGTTACCCCAGGGATATCAATTGAGATAGGCTGGGCTGGTGGGGCGAGATAAGCGACAGTTGGAACCGTAGAGGCATCACCGTTGTATTTGCGATCGAGGAGACGTTGAATGAGTGATTTGTTAATGTTGCCGAGCAACTCCTTCACTGGCTCGTCCTTCTTGACGGCCCACTTGGCAGCAACAGGTCCTTGAAGAATACAAACTCGTTCAGGATCTTGATCGAAGACGGCATCAATGTCTTCGGCCGCCCAAAGAGAGTCCTGGGCTGTTGTCAAAATTTGTTGAACAACATACATAAAGAATGCATACCTTCTTGAACCAAACCTCGAAATTGGCGTCCAATACTGGAATGAAAGGAGCTGGCTTCTGACCAGGTCTCTGCGAGATAGCAAGGAAGTAGGAGGTGTCCTCAGCAGCGAGGAGTTGTGATTGAGCAAGTGGATATTTCTTGAAAAAAGTTTCAACGAAGGGAAGAGGGTTATCAAGAGATGAGAAGTTTTGGAGAAGGGATGGTTTAGTGCTGAGGCCATTAACACCAGCAAACCTCTCTTCGACACGCCTCAGCCAATCGCCAGTCAAATTGCGAAGAGAGATGTCAATCCATCTGGACTGATGAGCAACATACATCAAGCGAACGAGGCGAAGTACAGTCTCTTCGTACGTCATGTCGCAGAGAACTTGAGCGATGCTGCCATCCTTCTTCCAGCCAAACCATGGCTTAGCAAAGTCTTTGTTGAGCTTCTCTATAATCTCGGCGCGACGTTCATTCAACCAAGGTTGCCGTTTCTCTTTGGGCAACTTAAAGACGGTGTCGTCGAATTCCTTCCAAAGTTTCACTGCACGAGTGGCAACCTTGTGGATGGGTTCACCCAGTTCGGAGCGAACAGTCAGGATGCCACCTGTAGGCTTAATGTATGTACCTTCCCAATCCTTGTCCTCAACACCAGAAGCAGCGACGATGAGATCTTTCACTGAGGAGCTCGTGTGAGCTTCCTTAGCAACCATGACGCGACTAGCGAATAGGAAACCGTCGAACGGCATAGGCTGAACGCCAAATCGAGTTACAGACCAATCTCCAGTGAGATATTCCCACACGTCGTCTGCAGATCCGAAACCAGAACCACCAACGAGGACAATATTGGAGTGTTGGCGGATAGTACGATAAGTGGCGAGAACAGGTTGATGGAAATCTTCGAAGGAGTGATGCCCACCAGCGCGACCACCAGTCCACTGCATGATGATAGGGAAGTCGGGGTTGGCGGCAGCGATGTTGATAACTTGACGAATACCATCGACAGAACCAGGCTTGAAAGCGACATGCTTGATTCCTGCATCCTTGAGACCTTCAATGATCTCGACGGCCTTTTCAGTGGTAGGGATGCCAGCGGCAACGCAGAAACCCTCGATCGGTAGACCTTCTTTGCGCATTTCTTGCCAAAGAGGGAATTGGAAGGTGAATTGGCGGGGATTGATGTAGAGGGTGTTGAGTGTAAGCCCAACGCCTGCAGGAATCTTCTTCTGGATCTCTGTTACTTTGGCGCGGAGAGCCTTGGCGTTGTAGTGTCCCCCACCGGCTAGCTCGATATGGAAGCCAGCATCCAAAACTGCACTGACGAAGCCGGCTTTGACGGTGGAAGGAGTCATTCCTGCGACCATGATGGGAGGCTTTCCGAGAAGACGAGAGAAAGGGGTATCGAGATGAAGTTCGCCATCGCTAAAATAATAATTAAACTAAATCGAAATAATTGCTTGCAAGGAACGCACCTGGTTCGAACAAGACTTGGAGACCACTTCTTGCTCCACCACTCCTCGTATTTTACTTCAACGGAGCTATAAAGCTCGGCGTCCCCCTTTCCTTTCTCTCCGACTACAATTACACGAATCCCACGACCATCGAAGTTACGAGCGGTCAAAGGTCCAATTCCACTCAGTCCACCCGGACCAAAGTCAATTGCGTGTGTAGCCGACTCAGGGAAGTCGGTTGCTTTGCTCCAGTGAATGGGAGAAGTGAAAATTTGTTCACAAAGCGAACGAGTGATAGACGTCTTGAGATCCCGCATGTCAGAACCTATCGATTCAATCAACATACGCGCACATGGACTTAGAAAATCCAAAACTCACCATCCTCAGTGTTGTATACTGGAATCTTCAAATCCTTCGCGTTCCACAGCTCTTCCTCTTCGAGATCATCTTCAACAACTGTGTCCGTCGCACCATCCAAGTATTTGCTGTGGTATGGAGCACCAACGACCAAAAAGCGAACTGAAAATACAGCTTTCCTTTGCGAGAATGCGACCTTACTCTGGTCAAGACCGCTCGAGGCTTTGATCTTCCTCAAGCTGGTCACGAGACCAAAAAGTGCCTTGGGAGGACCTGTAACGACGTGCGCCTTCGGGCCATTGTGCAAAGAAATGTAGAGCTGCGATGTCGGTGCAAGATGCTTGTTGGTCTTCTTGACGTGGGGTTCAAGCTCTGTCAAGCTTAGGCCAGTAATAGAAAGCATGGGACCAGGAACACCCTCTCCTCCTTCGATTGAATCTTGAACGATGCCTGGTTCCAACGACGTGACAGGGAATGCTTCTTGGCCGCGAAGGCCCGTGAAGAAAAGCCATTTGAGGGCCTTGCGAGAGTTCTCCGTGAACTCTTCGAAAGTCGAAGACGCAGAGATGACAACAGCAGAGAGGATACCCTGCGAGTGACCTGTCGCGCCAGCAATGCGGCTACGAATTTCTCCGGGCGTGAGGTTGGCGACATGGCAAACCACAAGATACTGAATGAGTTGTGTCAATCCGATGAGGGGTAGGGACACGGGGACCGATGCGAGATAAGAAACCGCTGGTCGATCGATTTTGCCTGAAAGCCATGAGGCCACGTTGAGGCCGAAAGTGTACGCGCTTGAATCTTCTTCTTCTTCGGCGAGTGGAACCAAAATTTCAGACGTGACATTCTCGACGAAGGGGGCGACGAAGGGCTTGTAAATGTCGTAGAGTCCTTGAAGCTCGTCAAAATAGACTTCGTTTGTACCTTGGCCGCCAAACAAAGCAAAAACGGAGGCTTTGCTGGACGCGGCTGCTTCAAACAGAGCAGATGGTGACTGAGTTGGGAGATCGATCGACTGTGCTTTGAGAGCAGCAACCGCTGTGAAATAGGCTGTCAAAACCACTTTGCGCACTTCAGTGTCGAAAACGGAAGTGATGGTATGAACATCTTTGGTCGCGAGATAAGTGGACGTGAAATGCTTGAGAACGTTGAAAAGAAGCGCAGTTCGCGCCTTGATGGACTGAGCATCTTTGTTAATGCTATCGGCGACATGGGCCAAAAAGCGTGCAGAAAGCTCTACGGTCGCCTCTGCTTCATTTTCGAGTTGGGCCGTGCTGTCGACCGCGTCTAGTTGTGCTTGAATGTGAGAAAACTCGTCCCTAAGGACTTCAGCTGCTATCCATTCATCGGATTGAGTGGAAACTGGGATAGAAATCTAAATTCGCGACAAAAATAAAAGTTAGTCAACATGAAAAATTGTAAATCGAAAATGCTTGCGTGTACATACTCTAAGTTGACCAAAGGTCAGAATCAGAGGACGCGTAGTGATTGCCGGAGCGTGTACGGCGTTGCCGTTGGGGACCGCCATCGATTTTTTGAGCTCACTGTTTTGGACGACTCCGACGACGATTTGCACGATGAGGGAGGAGTCCAGATGGAGGGAATCAACCGAGCTCGAATCGTTATATATGTCCCTGACCCCAAATTGCCTGGCCCCCAAAGGAATTTTTGCATTGGAGGGATCACGTGTGCGTACGCGTCAACGGTCCGTTGGCATCCGTCTAATTAGAACCAGGGACGCCTTTCCATTTTTGGGTCAGAATTTGATCTCCATGCCACGCGAGAATTATACAACCCAGCCCCAAACTAATCTTTCTTGCGCTTCACTCTGGTCTTACTCGAGGCTCTGGGGCTTACTCTTGTTTTTATTTCCAATAAAACCTTCATTTTTCTGAGGCATCTCGGGATATCAAATCACAATCCAAAAGACCGATGTCCAGTTGAGACGCGTGGATCTTGGCCTCGTTTTTCACCATCAACTAGCGAGATGACTTTATCGATGAAAACATGCGACTTGATGTGTCTAGATATTCTGGATTCGGGTCAGCCCTTTCTGTACACCTCACTCCATATCGGCATCGACCTAGCTTCTTAGCCAGAGGATGGAGTATAAGAGCTCGTGTGATTGTAAAAGAGGGTCATCGAACTTCGAAGTACCATACATTCCCCACATACCACGTTCTATTACCTATTTTCAGTGGAAACTACCGTCGATCATCGATTATCTTTCGAACAACCTCGAGGCATCATCTTAGTATACGCCTTTGATTGAGCAAAATTGTCTAGACATTGAACCATGCTGTCACGAGGTCAACACAAGGTCGGCCACGATCTTGTCCGTCATAATCATGTCAGGCGCCAGAACGCTTTGATGTTTGATATTTCTTGGGGATACGAGCGCCCGGCTGTTGCGCAGCCGTCACCGCTACGTGCTATTGCCGCATGCTATCGCCGATGCTCTCCCCAACACTTGACTCTGTATGTTGCTCGCTAATCCACTTCGGAGATATCTTAGAGCAGCCCGAAGCCTGGACACTCTCCTTACTAAAATCCCCAGAACAATCGTTGGGCATGGGGATGCTAAACATTTCAACTATCATAGTTCAATTCAAGGAAACAGGGCATGGCAATATTGGGGAATAGGCAAAAGCCCTCTCAGATACTTCCACAAAGTTTTGGTAATTAAAAAATATTGGGGACAAGACCTGTTTTACAGGTCGAAAGCGTGGCGCGCTCAAGAATGCTGTTGCCATCAAGTGGGTGTGATGCAATTTTGAGGCCCCAGACCTTTTTTATCTTTCATTCTGTGTTTCCTTTGGTTCATTGGCAACTTATAGCCAGGAGAGCCTAGTATTATACTTGACTTTCGCTGCGGTAACAAACCTGTGGGTATTTACACTAACCCATTTGGCTGCTTCTTGCAGCCCCTCAGTGAGTGCCCCTAATGCTCATTGGTTGCCAAAATCCAGAGCTGTACTTCAAGTTCCTTTCTGTAACCACCTGTAGTGACTGGATCCCTGCGAAAAATAAAATATTGCACCACTGCTTTCGCTCGACTGACATAAACATCTTAAATCCTACCATGGGCTAGTTTGTTAGGCCTGAGTTTTTTGTTTAGTTTTTAGTAACGCCTCATGAGTTATTTCCATGAATTCCAGTTAATTGTAAAGTATCATTATCTCTTATATGCGAAATTACAAATCCAAGAATACACCCACAATATTCTTTACGAAATGCCGCCACCGAATCCATTTGATCTGCCAACTCGTACCTGACTCCATTCACAACCTCGACCTCGACCTCGACCACACGGCCTGCTAACCTATTACCCTCACTTCTTCCTCAACATCACATATCTCCTGGACACCTTCCCGGAAGAATACAACATTATATTCTACCAACCCTCGCCTCTCCTCAAACACCGCGCTCGGAATCAACGCCAACAGCGCCAAGTTCTTCGTAATAAGGTGATACGTCAACGCCGTACTCCCACCACCCTGCGGCGAAGCAGCTGCACTAAGGTTCGTAGACGCCGAAGGATAAAATAACTCCTTCTTATCTCGTTCTTTCGGGTATGAAGGTGCTGCAGCGAGGTTCGACTGCGAGTGTGAACGAAGATTGGAAGACGAAGCATTCCTAACTAGATTAACAGATGACGATCCGGAAGGTCGGATGCTAGCCGGTCGAGAGGTAGCTGGTGGTGTTGGTGGGGGTTGTGATTGAATAGGCGTTCGTCGTCCACCTGAGGTCACACGAGATGCGGCTCCATTAAGATGGCCGTTGACGTGATTCGGTCGTGGTGTAGCAGGAGAGACGGGTGTCGGAGCTCTAGGCGATGTTGGTGAGGTTGGAGAAGTCACCCCGTTTTGTGAACTATGACCAGGACCATGGCCATTTGTCCCATTCACTTCTCGTAATCGCAACGGTGCCGGTGAGTGATTGGCAGATGAAGTAGCTGAGTGGGAGCGAGGTGAGAAGCCGTTGGTCACAGAAGGGAATGTATTTGGCTGTGAAGCTCCAGTAAGTTGTTTCTGTCGATCTGGACTTGCTATGATGGAGCTGTAGCAGGTGACAAAAGTAGCTGATATGAGAATAGAGCGGAGACAGGGCTTAAAGGATTTGAGATGGTTTAAGCGTACCGGTAGAGAGGGCCGAACGAGTTAAGCATTAAGAGGTAATCACAGCACAGGTTGTGCGTTGCAGAGTCAACCGGAGAAGCATCCGTTGCAATGTATAGTCGAGATCGGATGTCGAAGAGGAAAGCTTTAGGGGACTGGGAGTTCTGAAAGTGATGGGTACCGCATCAGAAGGGTGCTAAACCAGAACTAATGTGGTACCCACTGCGCAGAATACATTTAATAGTTCTTCAAGGTATGGCAAAGATTCAATTAGTCGATGTAACACTTTTGAGAACGCTTCGTGCAGTGAGTGGTCGTAAACAGATGTAAGGTGGAAGTTAATATGCATTTGTTCGTAATCTGGTGATAAATCTGAAAGACGATCATTGACGCGATCGTGTATCTGCCTAAAGTTCTCTGAGGTCGGGACCATAAGTGGACTCTTCGGGTATAGGGTACGGGATGGCGGCATACCTATTTTGTCGTCCTCTTGGAGCTTTTCTGCTTTATGAACAAAGACTTCGATACTAATCTCTGGGTTTTCTGTATATGACGCTTGGATGAAATCTACAAGTTTTGAGATGGGTTGATTATATAGATCCTAGACCAGTATGAGTAATGCGTGAGGCACAAGCGAGGCAATGGAGCCGTACCCTGATATCGATGACAAAGATTATGGCTGCAAATTGCGAGAGCGGTACCCCCAAGGAGGCTACCGTTGTGTTTGCGGGACAGTCCCACAGCTCTAGAGGAATGACGGTGCTTGAAGTACGGCGTCAGACAAAAAGCGGAAGTTGCGGAAGTGAGCCCCGCCGAAGAAACTAACTCTATTCGATGTTTGACGATTCTCATCGTTGTTTCGAGATAAAAAGTCTCTTTTGGTGGTAGATTCTTGAATAGCACCTGCTGAATTGAGGTTTTCCCTGCCCTACAAAGAACCGATGAGATATGAAATTCACCGGAGCTCAGGAGAAAGCCTATGCGACCTACCGACGCATTCCCAGCAGTAGAATCTTTGTCCTTGCCACAGGATCCGAATTTGACCTGTGCACATTGAGACGAGGCCGTTGTGCTAGTGGTGTTGTTGTCGATGTTGCTGCATAATTTTGGGTGGCCATTGAGGTCGACGACCAAGATGTGGAACTAATAATCTGGACGGTGCATGAGTCGAAAATTAGGACATCTCACGTGTAACGGTGTGATGATGGTGTTTTGCTGTGAAGCTTGGCGGCCCTGAGAGGATGAGCTTATCCCCGGCCGGCCGTGCTTCTAAACCTCTGCATCTCGACGCACGTTCGCTACTGACATTGGTTGGTTGGATTCCCCTCCACTGACATTGCCGTCATACTGCCAAGTTTTTGGCTGGAGACCCACATTCTGAACTGCTCATTCTCACTTGTTTTCTTCCCTATCGCTCAAACATGAAGTTTGGAACAAAGATTAGTGTGGGTTTGAGCTGGGATGTTTCTTTAAACGCCGTTTCTAACCGTTGCGAGCGCAGACGGATCTCTACAACGAATGGAGGCCATTCTATTTGGACTATAACCTTCTAAAGCGCGAACTCAAGGTAAGCCGGAACGTTCATGACGTCGCTCATGCATCGTTGAAAGCTAACATTAAAGAATAATTTCTATTCAGATTCGCACGACAGCTCAAACAGGATGGACGGGCAAGGACGAGCAAGAGTTTGTCCAGCTTCTCACCAAAGAGTTGGACAAAATTCATGACTTCCAAAAATCGAAGGTCACTTGCCTTTCTGGTCAAACTGTCTCAAGTTTTGTTCTCATACGACATGCGTTCTACCTAGACCTCGGAACTCTCCCGCCGCATCCGCGAGGCCGAGAAAGATGTGCAGCGTCTCGTCCAGGAGGAACTGTCAGACGAGCAGACTCGGCGTTCAAAACTTACTTCCTCATCGTCTTCAATAAACGCCGATCCCGAAAGTCAACGACCAGCAAATAACGATCCTTATGCTCATGATGGCGGTTCGGACGATGATCTCACTGACGATGAAGGTGAAGGCTCCGATGATGAGTCTTTCGATGCTCTCGAGGACCGTTTTCATGGCTTGGAAGAAGAGGTAGCTATTCTGGTAGCTGATGTTCATGACCTTGCTCTCTACACCAAATTGAATATCACCGGATTCATGAAAATCCTTAAAGTCAGTCTTCCGCTTTCTTTAATGGGTTTATTGCCCAGACTAACGGTTTATCTAGAAACACGACGTAAGCTTGCCAAACTCGGAATAAAAAATTGCTGGCTCAATAATACTTTTCTCAGAAACAAACCAAGCTGGAGCTAAAATCAACCTTCATCCAAGAATATCTCGAGAAGCGTCCCTTTTACAAGTACAACTGGGATGCCCTCATTGTCAAGCTTTCAAAACTTTATGACCTAGTTCGCACTCGAGGTCACCCCGTTCAGGGAGATTCTAGTGCTGGCGGGAATCAAAGCGCCTTTGTTCGCCAAACGACAAAGTACTGGGTCCATCCAGACAACCTCTTACCGCTAAAGCTGGCTATCCTCCGGAATCTCCCAGTGCTGGGTACGCTGACCCGACCTCGTCCTATTCACTTCATCCTCTAAACACATCTCATGCAGTTTTTAATCCCGACAAAGAGTTCGAACCTAAAGACGCTGGTAGGTCAAACTTTGTTCGACTTTTGAACCTTCATTAATTTTCCGGCGGAACAGCTATCACTTCTATCTACTTTGATAATGAAGACTTGGATCTGTACCTTGGTCGACTTGAGAAGACAGAAGGTGCCGAAGCTGTTCGGTTAAGGTGGTACGGAGACGTTGATAACAAAACCGTCTGTACCGTTCCTCTATCGCCGCCAGCTCAAAAGCGCTGATCATCATATCTCTCATCTTTTCAGATCTTCTTTGAACGCAAAACACATCGTGAAGATTGGACTGGCGAGAAGTCTGTCAAGGCCCGTTTCCCTCTGAAAGAACACCTTGTGGTACCATTCTTGAAGGGAGAGTATACTGTTGATGCCGACTTCCAGCTACTGGTGAAGAAGGGCAAGAAGAGTCAACAAGAGGTTGACAGCATGATTCAACTTGCCAATGAGGTCCAGTATGCTATTTTGACGAAGAAGCTGCAGCCTGGTAAAACTTTCCTTTATGCAGTCAAAGAAGTAGGCATTCTAACATTTTCCTCAAGTGATGCGATCTTTCTATAACCGAACTGCATTCCAACTTCCTGGTGACGCTCGTGTCCGTATCTCACTGGACACAGAGCTCACCATGGTTCGAGAGGACAACTGGGATGGTCGCTCACGTTCGGGTGGTAACTGGCGACGAACGGATATCGGTATCGACTTTCCTTTCGATCAACTGCCTCCCGAAGACAGGGAAATTTTCAAGTATGTCTCACTTTATCTCTATCGCGGTGTCGGAAACTGACTGAATGGTAGATACGGCGTTCTTGAAGTCAAGCTGCAGACCCAGTTCGGTCAAGAACCCCCCAAGTGGGTTACAGATTTAGTGCAGTCGCACCTGGTAGAAGCTGTACCAAAGTTTAGGTGTGTATCATCGGATGGCCTTCCATGTCTACAAACTGAATAGTGTTGACAGCAAATTTATTCATGGATGCGCAACTTTGTTACCGAATCGCGTCGATCTTGTACCTTTCTGGCTACCTCAAAGTAGGAATTTTCCTATTCGACGAGTTACATATACTTACCAGTTTCATTCCCTCTCACAGTGGATGTCGACATCCTTAAGCCGGACACCGGCTACTTGTCAGTAATCGAGCGCCCATCGGCCATCTACTCGAATCCGTCATCCAACCGTTCAACTCAATACGGGACGCCCACCAAGTCACCAATTACCAGCTCTGAAGGATCCAACTCACCTATCGCTCTTGCCGCACAGTACACCGAGCCTCTGTCAGAAGGCGAAGACGATGACGATGAGATCGTTGCCGCAAAAGGCGAGGAAGACGAAGGCAAACGGACTGGCTTGAGTGGCGCTGAAGTCAAGGCAGCCATTGCCTATCGAGAGCAGATGTTGAAGCAGATACGAGACGAGGAACAAGAACGCCATAAGAAGGACAAAAAAGCTGGAAAAGACAAGGACAACGGTGCCACTTTCTCTTCAGATGAGATCGCACATGCTGCTGGAGAGGTCGCCGGTGCAGATGTTGAGAACGCATCGTCTCCTAGTGAGGTCCAGGTTGTGGCCAAACGTCCCAAGGTTCAACGTAACCAATCTACTATGTCCAAGAAGCTCAGGACAAGAGCTCTTTCGATTGATCCACTTGCCCCATCAACTGCCTTTGATGAAACACTCAAAACCAAGCTTAAGGATACGCAGGAGCAGGAAGAACGTCGCCGCATACGCCGTAAACAAGGCAAAGATCGATCATCGTCTCGTACATCTCGTACACACTCAAGAAGTACTAGCGTAACTGCGTACAGTCGTCGAAATGATAGAGCTGGTCGCGAGGAGAACGGCGATAGGCGTTCGGATGAATTGGATGAAGAAACAGGTATAACGGGTACTCAAAGTCAAGGGGGTGATGATAGGATAATGGAACGAGGCTGGAAAGCACCACGAGGGAAGAAAATTGCCGTACCCGTTAGGGTAGAGCCGAAAGTTTACTTTGCTGCTGAAAGGACTTTCCTGGTATGTTTTTTGATCCTCTTTTTCCGGTCTCCTTTCTCTGTCGTTATGTTTCCTGACCCAGAGTTTATCTGGCTTCCATTTTGTTCTATCACTCATCACGGATGTTTTGTCTGACTTATCTTTCTCATCTCTCTTAGAAGTGGCTCAATAATGCGGTCTTTATTGGTACTATCGCTACCACCTTACTCAACTTCATTCCACCAGACGACACACGGGGACTCATCAGTGCTGCCCTGTTTACCTTTGCTGCACTTCTTGCTATCGCTTACTCCGCGGGTATCTTCATCTTTCGTTCTTACAAGCTCCGGCAACGGGATGCAGAAGGTCTCTATTACGACAAATACGGCCCGACCGTACTCTGTGGTGTCCTCTTTTTGGCACTCGCTACCAATATCGGCCTGAGGTGGTCACAAATGTAGTAGTAACCTTGCACACCATCCATCACTGCGGGTCACTGGGCACTTGAACATGGGATTTCTATTGTTTCTCGATGCAGCGATCGGGTAGTGGGTCGGAAAGTGGGGCACTGATCCTTCCCCGCAACAATGGAAGAACTAATGAACCTGAACGTCGAACTTTGATCTACCATTTCTCAGTCACCGTTATTCTATGTCCATTCTTTGAACGCTTCTAGCATCTTTGTTGTTTATACTTTCTCAATCCATATGCATCCTTGTCTCGCCTTACATACCATCAATTGAATACCTCTGCCCTTCATTCGGTTTAGCCAAATCGTGAGATATCCATCACACAAAAGAAGTCTGATCGCTGCATCTCGTTGCTCACTGCATCGCAAAAATAACTTTGGCTTCTTTCACTTCGAATCCTAGTTTGGCGCCTGATATCTCTCTCGGCCACTGCTTGCCTTGTACACACAGGTACCATCTCCTTACCCGTCTCTGATCATACTGGCAACTGAAGCTAGAAAGGCAGATGTAATAGAAAAATAAAGACTCTTATCACGCTGATTTCCTGTTTCAGGCCCCATCGCAGTCTTTGTCGATCTTCGAGATTAGCGCCTGCGCCTATTGTCGCAAGGACCGTAGCCCCGAGGAACCGAGCTATCTATTCATTTCCTCCAGACTCGTTCATGCCCCCTGTCGTCAGTTGCTTCTTGACCCTATAAATAACCAGATGACGAAGAGTCCCAGGTGCCCATCAATCGAATCCGTCGACGGTGTGACGGTGAATATTTGTGCGTTTCGTCTCATAAACTTTGAAACATGTTGACAAGAATTCTCCAACACCACTTGTGTTCTCGAGAGATCACAGCTGGGGGTTCAGATAAAGATAGACTCTGATTAGAGATCTATTCTACACCATCTCGCTCTTTGGTAGCTGTATCTGGCCAAGCAACAAGGGAAAAGTACAGTGACGATGTAATCAATTCAATTTCATGCGACGTTTGAATCGTCAACTTGTGCCCCTGTCATTTGAGAAAAGTATTTTTGACAATCTATGATTCGGGTGACAGTGCTAGTGTGGATACAAACGAGTAAGAGCCTTGGTGTGATGATCTACAGCATCAACTTCTTCGTTATCTTAAGCTCGAACATGGCGGAACATTCGACACAATTGAAGGAGCAGAGGAACAGCCCATTCCATCGAAGCGCTTACGTGAGATCGCGTCCTAAACCTGCACGTACTTGGCGGTTTGAATGGATGAAGTTCTACTGTTCGAGCTATCAAGATGGTCTCAACTGCAGCTAGACTTGGACGTGCTAAGTTTGTAAATCCGAATCAACCGTGGCTTCTTAACACTTTCAGGATTTGGCATGGCAAGCCACGGGATTGTACAAGGATTTCACCGAATCCGAACTAAAAATACCATCACAGAATCTGTGAAATCTCGTCAGGGAATAAACCATCCAGTGGGCTAGACTCGAAATATCGGGAGAACGCAGAAATTTGACATATTAGCGTGCAGCGTGTGATGAAGAGACCTATCATCGTTTTATGAATCAGGTAACGCAAATATATTGTTCAACACTTGTTTCTGGTGAGAACAACCTTTGTACGGAGGGTTCAACAAACGAGGATCTTTAATCTTGTGAAAGGAAAGTTTTAGAAGGGCGTGAAAGTACAACGTGTCAAATCCGCATAATCCCATTAATGTGTGCACCAATTCTTGCTGCGAGGCTAGACTAATTGAGACTACCTTTGGGCTTAATCTTCAATGAATGTCGTCAGGCGACAACGTAGAGTGAGTATACAATTGAGTGCCCCCCGTAGAACGCGGGTTGGTAGCACCAATGCCGCTTCGGTCTCAGCTGAATAATCCAAGAGACAAATGAATATCCAGGTTTGGACAATCGGAGCCTGCTCAACGGAGACCGACAGTCCGTGATAAAGAATATCAAAGGAAGGTGGAAAAATGGGAAAGCACCAACCTTTACACTGTAGGGCGGAGAACGGAGGACTATTGTGGGGTGTAGTTGGTCATGAGATAAGAAAGCGGACATACAGTCTGATGCAAATATCGTTCCCAAGTCAGACTTACTGTCGCTGATGTCATGAAGGGTCGGTTAGAAAACGCTACCGAGATGCCACTATCACAGTTGGTTGGAACTTTGGATGAGGAGTCCTAAGATCCAGTTTGATCCATGCTCAAGCAAACTATTGGTGAATCGATGAATTAGCCCAGGAACGAAGAAAATGCCAAAAATTTGTTAAGAGTTGGAAGTAATTGTCAAGGTACACACCACCAGTAAGTACATTAACAGTGTCGTGGTTTCCAAAAGTGAACTCCCTAGTTGGCGAATGCCACGGAAAGTACCGCTGACATCGTCAACACGCAGATCTTCCGAATGCAGAGCCATGTTGTCTGAAAGAAATCCTCGAAAAGATCTCACTGATATCCCTCAGTGGGTGATAGAGTACGCCGATCAAGGTTGTTCGTCCGATGGGTGCGTCGAATTGGTGATCAAGTCTTGGAAGACAGTTCTAACCGTGGTCAAAACTTGGAAGTGATGTTCCACGAGAAGAACAGTCGGCAGTGGACATCAACCGACCATCCACCGTCCGTCGAGATGTTTTTGGAGAAATTTGATTCGATGAAGTTTAAACGACGGAGAAGGAAGATCCTTCATCTATCAGCGTGCATCGAGTACACTTGGAGCTGGAAGGCGAAGTTATGCAAAGACTACATTGCGTGCATGCTGCACATCGATGTTATCGTTGAGCTATTTCAAGCCTTCGGAGAGTCGGGAGGGCGAACAACGGGAATCGATGAGTGAAGCTGGTGAAAGAACTTGTGCGCCTAACTCCAAAGCCAAAGCCCAGTCGAATGAGCGCCCGCGAGACCCTGGCCGAGGTGAGCGTTTGAGTGCTGATCGGAAGCAATCAAACCTATTGCCCTGATTAGGTCGCCTGGGACCTGGGTCCCTTCCTCAGGGAGTCCGAACAACAAGGCTATTACCGAGCCGTTCTTCAGCCCTCTGATATTCCCACTGTCGAACCTGTCTCTGACTCGGAACCCGATGCTTTATCTTGAGGCTAAGGTTTGGCAGCGTTCACAAGAAGTCAGACGGTAAAGGGAACCTGCAGTGTCCATATTGCGGAGCGGGTACAGCAGTCAATTCGGATGGCTAACCGACAGTAGAAGTGCTGAACCGCATGTTTTCATGCAAGGATGAACGGAAGGGAAAGGAGCTTGGCGATGATACAACATGCAAGACCCACATGCTGGAGCTGCATCGAACATCATGACCTCGCAATTCCGTCAACGAATGATGATTCATTTTAAGCGTTGATATTTTAAATCTTCTTCTCTTTTGATTACAACACGTTAGCCTGCAATAGATTTTTATTGACAAGGACGAACGAACAGGTAAAGGATCTCCGTGCACGGACAAGCCATACTCCAATCAAGGATGTATTGAGAAATTTCAGTCATCATCTTAAGTTTGCAGAGTTTGAAAGGACATTCTTGAAGTTTAAGACCACTGGGCATTTGCGATCCGTTATGTTTGAGAGGGTCGAGCACTACTTTCCAATAGCTTTCATCCTAACCGCTTATCACAGCTAACGTCCCATTGCCACCAACCACCAACTGTAACCATCACCAATATCCCCCCAGCAGAAATGGTCCAGGAATATCAAGTCCACTGCACAGCCTTAAAGCAAGAAGTGAGAAAGCAAAGCAGTCTAGAAATCAGGTTGGGTAGATGGCGAAGGACGCGATTCATTCAAAAGGATGAGGGAAGGGAAGGAAAGAAGATCAAACGCCACGGGGAAGATATCAGACCTGATTATATATGATCACAAGAGACTTTGGGCGCTCTGTGTCGCAGCGCTCATGGTAAACCTTCACCTGAATAAGACATCATAACTGGTTTTTCCAAGGGTCTATTTGAATTCGGCGCGTCATTTATTGCATATAGCACCCCAGAGGAGCTCAATGAGCTCCTTTAGAACTCGGATGCAGATAACACTTGAGCGCATTTGAGCGCTCTTTCGGAGAGGGTGGAAAGGTGTAGCGGTAGTAAAAAATATCGCGCCCATGGCAAGTGAGGGCGTTCAGTGCGTCAGCTGCCATCAAAAACATTCCATTTAAGGAAGGTAACAGTCACGGCCGCGCATTATTTACCGGCAGTTTCGGAATAAACAGGTCAACCACCACTCGCCGCCCAGGTAAACTTTCCATCTCCTTTGCTTTTAACCGTCACAACCACGCTCTTCAGATACACAACTCGCCATTCTGACTGTTGTAGTTTCTACTCTGCTGCTTTTTCCGCTTCAGAAAGTGACAGGAAACTCACTGGTAACTTTTCCCGGTACCGCCGGGAATTGCAAAACTTCAGAACGCATGTTTTGAAATTTGAATCCATGGTCGCGTATTGCACGACCTGGCTTTGTACCACAACGACCAGCCACTGCTTTCTTTGACGATATTTCAGGTGTTCCAGCTTTTGGGTATTTTCTTCCTCCGCTCGCGAGCGTCTTCGCGCATCTGAGCGCTCTAACGCATGACTTGATCGCATCGACGTGACTGAGCGGCTATTGGTTGTCAAACAAGCTTCGTTGAAGTGTTCACTCAACGCTCACAAGAGGCTTTTGTGCCTAAAGCGTCATCCAGTGAGTTACTCAATTCCAATCCAAAACATTGCGTTCAGCCAATCAAGCAGTGATATAATTTAGGTGGTGATAAGGATACAAGTACAGAATGATTTGTTTGCGAATAATTAAAACGTAGAGATCGAAGAATGCGAAAGTGTAGGCGGAGATTAGGTATGTCGCCTGTAAAGTCTAGCAAAAGCTGAAGTTGTACTAATAATTGTCCGGGCTTTTAGATCAGAAGGAGCTTCATCCCTTGCTCTTGTATCGATTCTCGGAAATCTGCATGTTGACCACGAACGTCTCGTTTCTGCCAAACTGCCTCCATCAGCCTGCGCATCTGGAGGAGGTTTCCGAAGCTTTCATTAAGGCCACGAATACGATTGCTGAAGAAATCTCTTCGCGTTGAATCATTCGTCATGCAAGCGGCCAAACAGAGTGGGAAAGAAAGACCGCGGTCTAGTTCACTGGGTGGCAACTGGTGGAAAAGTTGAAACAAAGTTTCGACCGAGTTTCCAATTTCAGGTACGCCTACTCAAAGAAAGAAGACAGATGAGAAAAATTTCGAAGAATACTTTGCTGAAATGTACTCACCAGGGGTGGAGTTGCTAAGGACCGTGTGTAAATACAGGATGGCAGCCTGTCGGAAGATGTCTGCGACAACGATTCGATTCTTGTCGATGGGTGCATTGGAAGAAGAATGCGAAGGAACTTCTGATGTGGAACGACGGAGCTTTTGCTCAATTAAATCCCCTCGCTTGATGAGCTCTGGGTAGCTGAGGCAGTCGTTTCGTAACTGAAGCGACTTCCAGTGGGCAAGGGAAGAGATACGAGCGATAGCCAACATAGCGTCGTCGGGGCACCCGGTAAGATTTTCCATTCGCAGCCTATGAGGAACTTCGAGATCGTTGCCAGCCAACCCCCAGTACGCGTTAGTCTGGTCACCCTGCAGAAGGGCTTCCCACAGCTGCAAAAATTTTGGGGCTTGAGGCTTTGACAGACTTGAGAAGATGTCCAACCACTATCGATCGTTATGTCAGTGACAACGACCTTATTCCACCGAGATGAAATTGAAACTTACAAGGGTTGCTTTGACGTTAAGCTGGGCCGTTGGAGAAAGGCTCAAGAAGGCAACCCACGGGTTCTCAGCATGATGCAGGTTTGTTTGGAGGAACCATTGGCAGAGGATGTTGAAGGGAGCTTCCCAATCGGTGGTGCCTCCCGAGAGTTGGGAAAGGCTAACGAGATGGAGCGCTGCAAGAGCGTCGGTATCGCTCCAACCGTGTTGGGCGTTTCGGTTGATTTCGAGCCTTTGGAGAGCCTCCATACGGAGATAGCTGGTGGACGAATGATCTGATGATTGCATAGGTGCTTCGAGACCCTGTGAGACTCGAAGTTGCTTCAGGTGGAGATCGGCGAGGGCACACACGGCCAGGCTAACTGCTCCTTGCGCTTCATTGCAAACTGCCTATATTGGGTTCGTCAATCAATGGATGCAGGAGTAGAAGTAAAAGCTACCTACCGTGCATGTGACGTCGTTAAGAGTCTCTCCTGCGAAGAGGAATTGGAGTTCGCGGACGTTCTGGAAGTAGTGCATGACGAGATCCTGCATGGTGGGTTGAATGACATAGTCCCCTCCAAGGAAGCTATTTTCCTGAGGGATATCGAAATCCGATATGGGTTCGACTGGCTCGAGGCTGAGATTGTTGGGGAGGAAATCCGAAGAGTTGTCAAACACGAGGGGAGGAAGAGGCGACTCAAAGTGCAAGGGTCCTGAAAACGAAATGAGTATTCATGAATCTACACCTCCAAGGATATGACTTACCTGGGACACCTGGCAAAAGGGATTCGTTGAATGTCGAATGTTGGAAGACTTGTTGTTCATGGGTTGATCGCACAGTTGGCAGATCAATTGTTGCGGTACTCGTGCGATATCGTCTGCTAGGAGTGGACTGAGAAGTTTGACGTGGACGATGGGGTGCTCCCAGAGGGTTAAGACGCGGTTGACCACGGATGAGGCCAGCACGAGAGAGTTGTGCTTTGATGCTCGCTTTGTAGTCATCAACGGCCTTCTTATCCTGCAAGACGAAATGAGGGATCATTCAAAAGCGTATTGAATTCGAGGCATACCCTCATCCAATCAGGTCGTTTTGGGCCCCAACCCAAGCATTTGATAGTGAGTCGTTTGCAGGTCTTGCAGGAGTCGCCCTCGCGTTGCTCATCGCATTTCTATAGGGGGATCATTAGAACCTGCTATTTCGGTCGCGTAAATGAATGGGCACGGACCTTCCGTCTAACTCGGCAGGTCCTGTTGAACGTGAATTGATATCAGCGAAATTCACGGTTGAACCCTCTGTCGACACTCACCAACAACCCCCCTTGCCAGCTGTCTGAGTCCTTGGAAGACTACTTGTGGAATGGTTTGGAGTGCCTTGAGCACTGGAAGAGTCTTGGTCATCATGAGCCATGGGATCGAGAGGTGTTGAATGAATATACGGAGACGCGTTGGTCGATGATGAAGGAGAAGGAGTCGCTGCTGGAGACGTAGTATCGCTACGGTATGCCATTCTGAAAGTGCGTTAAGGAAGGATTGGATTAAACGCGAAACGTAGTAGTTTATAAAATAGCCGGGCTAACTAGAGATCTGGGACGGAGAATCTATCAAGGGCTATTAGGAAAGGGTCCGTAGGAAAATCGGGCATATACAGAACTGAGATCTAAAAACGGAGTACAGAGACGCATTGGACAAATGATGGTTTGTTACCAAGGGGTTACAACAGGATAGATTAGGTTGAGGTAAGGGGACACAGGTATCTCATACGATCACTTTCAATTCGGCCGGTGGAGGTCGCCACTGTCAGCCACCTGGCTTGCTTTGATCGGCAGATTCCCCTCTAGTTTCCTTTTCTGGAACTCATGAGATTGTCGTCTTTCCATCCTCATCGGAACAGCCTCTTAAGCGACCTTTATTGTCTCCGAATATCGTGAAACAAAGAGGGTGTACACTCATTCTGACCCACCGTTGGGTTTCATCGCTTTGTCTCGTTGCTATTTGCTTGAGCTGGTGTCTACAACAGATCACTCGAGAGAGGACTTGGATCGAGGGCAAAGAGCCAAAGAATAATAGAAAGTGGGCAACTCCCTTTCAGCTTATGTAAACCGCGAGTCTCCCGCAGCTCCGGACGGATGCCTCCTCGCTTTCAAGGGAAAAGCGTTGGTGAGGAAAAGGAAGCTCCGTTTTGCAGACTCTTCGAAAATCGAACACCATTTCCCTTTCCACTAGCCATGCTGTTGGGTGCATAGGTCCGAATATTCGCTCCTTTGCCCCTCGAAGCATTATGCAGTGCTGCTATGTCCTCACCAACGGATGCGATGCCTCTGATTCCCCTGTCTCCTTCGGCTAGCTAAAGCTTTAACATTTCGTCAGAAAGTCTTCAATCGATAGTCGCGTATGCAAATCAACAGATAATTCCTTGGGTATAATCGCATCAATCATCCGTCGGTGGTGAATATTTAGGGCCCCGGCACAATCCACCTAGTCTCGATCTTTGTGCGTACCTGACGGGAAAGACTCATCGAGAAGCCTCAACTTCTTGCAGCTTCTTACAACTTTTGCCGTGATGGCCTTGTCCTTGTCCCCAAGACGGGACAGAAAGGATGCATGCGTGTGTGCGGGGATTGTCATCAAAATCCCAGGTCGGAAGCATCCGAGGTGACGTCCAGGTTGAGAATCCCACATAGATGGCTTAGATCACAACCCCGATCACGACAAATCCTCGATCACTCTCAGGGCGGAAACAAATGTGCTCTGGAAAGGGAAGGGGAGCATTGTCGGGTTCTTCCAAGCTGAGATGTTGACGCACTCGCACTAGTCCTATCTCCTCCATTACAAATATGCACTTAGATGAACGTGTTGAGAATAACCATTTCGCCTCGTCTTGACGTGTTCTGTATTACTCTCTTTTGGAAAGGATGACCTGTTCAACACGCGTCTTCTCGGCCTGCAGTGCAGAGCGATGCGGTCATGATCACCAGAAGATCAATAGTGGAAGCAGATGAAAAAACGAGTTCGATTATCATTATTGGCAGTGCAAGCAGTTTGTTAGAGTGATGCTCTAAGCCACAGCTCTAAATCGTTGCCTGTCTCTTTCATCAACTCTCTGGTACATCCCATCCTTCAGAGTACCACGAACTCCATCGAGGAGTTGAGACCGGGTGCCACAGGGGCCCACATGCTACACAGTGATTACGGCTTTTTTGGCTCCAGAAAAGGCAAAAACACTGCACTAGGCCCCATTTAAATTACAGCCCTTCAACTCTGATCAAGCTCCCGTCTGATAATACAAAATGCTCCTGCTGCAACATCCGCTTCAATACCCGGGAATTCCTTAGACTGGAGCTAAGTTTTGCGCAGCTCTGATGATCCCAATGATCAACTCGTTCGTTTGGATCCAGACCTCGGGAGAAGAGTGATGTTTATCGGTGGCCACACTGGAGCTCTGAAACAAATAGTTTGACAACGCATGGGTAACAAAAAAGTTATAGAATATCTCTTGAGCAAAACATCAAGACCCAAGTGGCATCCCTCCATTCACTGACTTTCGGTCATGGGAAATGTGTGGAAAAGAAAGAAATTTACTCCCAAAAAGCTGAGAAATGGCGATAAAAATTGATAACCGAGGTCTTCAAGAGGTCGCCGAGACCTGTGTAAGAGTTCTATCCAACTTCCCTTTCTCTCTTAGTTGTGATGAGCTAGTTTGCGCAGCCACGAATCGAAGCTATACTTCCATTGAAGCAGCCACAATACCGTCCCAGTGAGATCATAGAAGCTTCACATCGAGCAGTGAAGTCTTCTAAAGTTCCTCGCCACAGATGAATTCACAGCTTGAAACTCCCACAAGAAAATCAAAGACTCCGAGGTTAATGGCAAAGTAGTTGAGATAACGGGGATTTAGATTATCGGTATTATTTTTTCACAAGATGGTGTACTTGTTATCATGAGGGGCCTCGTAGCTCGGGCCCTGGAAAAATCATTTCGCATCGGGAGGTTGACGTCGGGGAGATAGAGAGGTATTTGGAGAAAAGACCTTTCGTGCTTGGTAGGGACTCGGATACGCCAGGCACGCGTGTCTTGGGTGGTTTGCGGGACGGGGAAAGTTTACGTGCGCATTAGCTGCACAAGCGGAAAAGAGAAAACGACGACTTTTCGCTCCTTGGAAACCAGTGAGTAGTAAAGCGTTCTCAACTCCAGACCGACTTGCCCGTGAGGTATCCAAATACACCTAGTTCAAGTGATGAAACTCCGAGTCAGGTGCAAAAAATAAAATAAAGAAGTATAGATGGGATATCGAGAGAGACGCTAGGGAGACTTTGTTCATTGACGACGTACTATGAAACTTTATGGGACAGTTCGACGTGTGGTATGAACAAGGAACTTCGAGAAACCGGAAGTGTACATATAGAAGTGAGGTGTCGAGTAAAGTCTTTACATGGTAGGAACACGGATGACCTGAAAGCTGTCTCTGACGGAGGAGATAAAGTAAATCCTAAGCAGAACTGGCAGAACTGCAGACAGCTGACTCCGAGCTAGACGAACCATAGACCAGAGACTCAGGGACGAAATGGCACCTTGTCAAAGAGGTTGAAGTAACCAAGACATAGGGAATGAAATGTAACGTAGCCGAGCCTTTTTGCGAGGCTCTTGTTGTCGATAGTTAGATTATCATGAAATTGACTCAAATTAATGATGCTTTTCAGGTACTCCTAAATTTACAATGAAAGCTGAAATAACGTCGACGATTTTCTCTCGAGTGGGGCCTCAGTAAGATTTGATTAGACACGATAATTGACCAATTGTATGTCTGGGCTTGATGTTCGCCTCCCAGATTACCTGGCTTGTTCTTCAAGTTCCCCACAAAGGAGCGACGATCTCCGGTACCCACACAAGAGACGACGAATTAGCCAAGGTTCTTGACGTATATCGCCCCAAAAGAAACGCAAAAAATGAGGTGCGGCTCACCGTCGAATTGCCTGCAATGACTTCTTTGTGAAGAATTCTGCCGGGTGAGTGAGATCTCTCGACCCATGCAAAGATCGATACTTCTCGCTCCTCGTAGTCTCTTCGCCGGAATACGAGTTTGTCGGATACATTTCCGAATGGAGAAGTGATCGAACCCAGATGATAGTCACAATCAGTCGAATTCCCTGACATATTGGCTGACTTGGGTACGTTGGAGCAAAACAGTATTGCCGTCATGGATGCTATCCGTGATACTCCAATAAAGCAATAGAAAAACTCGTTGGCTTTTCGGAGATCAACTCGTAATGTGCCACGGTTGACAATGAGGAAGATAGTCATCCAGTATTCAATGCTTTGTCGTCTGAGAAACATGCATCTTCACGATGATGACGGCAGGAAGGGTCTGACGTTTTGGCAATTCTTCTATGCGGCCATCTTATGCCGGCCAGAACAGATGCTGTAGCAGCAAAAGAAACTTGACGTTATGATTTGAGAGCTAGAGTTGTCTGCTGATCAAGCAGCAGGAGGATTGTAGCACCAGAGTAATGGTACTTGAAAGAAGTACGGCCCTAGTGCCACGGCATTTGTAATTGGAGGCCGATCGTCAGATACGGGTGCCGAGCCTACGGATCGCAACCCATATTTGGAAGAGCGACGTTGTGGGCGACGCTAATGGCCGGATTATTACAGTTTGCGAAAGAGACTACAGTGCGAAAGGCATGAAAAGTATTTCTTCAACTTTGCCATCGATCTACTGACGGGCACCCCCTGAAAATCCTGGAACGAAGACTTCAGAACTCGTGAGCCAGTGCCGCTCGTCAGCGAGTGCTGTTCAATTGGATTTTTTGGTACTCCGAGTCGGAGGAAGTAAGCCTCTAATTGGTGAGAGAGGGAAAGCCTTTGACGTGAAGCGTGGGATGGCCTGGGAAAATCGGTTGCGAGATGGCCGGCAACCGGTCCTAATTTCAAGCTGCTTTCAATGTTGACCTCGAATCGTTAGGGCTGGATGAGATCAAGTTCAAAGTCGTAGCTCTTCTGTCCGTACAACCTGCAAAAATTCTTGCGATTAAATTGCCTAGAGAATGTATACTGGTGTCAGAATCTTTCATCAGATCTACAACCTTCCCCGAGTTGACTTTCGAGTCGATCACTTGGCTTAGACACTTTGAGACTGGATCGTCGAGGTGTATCGCTGCACTTATCTCTTATGGAAGGTCCGTGTGTCCCCGTTCTTTCTTCCTTTGGTGTTCATCTTAGCAAGGAAAACGCCGGACCTGCATTCATGAACAGGCTGTTCTTCGCATGGGCCACCAGCGCTATCGGCCGTTGCAAACTGTTGACATTATTTTACAACTACAAGGGCTAGACTGAGAATTATACAGGTATCTTTTGCCGTATAAACTGTGCTACAGCTTCCGAGGACCGTAAGTGTCTTTCAAATTCATTTCAGAATGTGTCGCACCAAACGTCCCACTGGCAAGAAGCATATCGGCGCTGCTATTCTCTTCCCGGCTACAACGAAACAGTTCTTCGGCTAGCCTTCCTATTCTTCTGAAAAACATGTCCGGATACCTTTCCAGCACTACGAAACACGTTTACCGAAGGGTACCTAATGCCGACTTAGTTCGGCAGTTGCGGGAAGAAATGTTAAGCTGTGGTTTCATCTGACTTTTGACGCCGTCCTAGTAGGTTCTCCCCACGTAGCGTTTTGTGAACTTTTATGATACCTCACTGTGACTTTGCCACGCACAACTCAAAGACACGAAGAATGCCCACCAAATAGATGGCCATGGAAGAAATTCAAGGACTTCTTTTTGAAGTAGGAAGACGCAACGCTTTCTGATTTTCTCTCCATCAATGTTTCCAGAACAGTTTTACCTGTCAAAGGGCAAGCAAGAGTGTTTGGTTACCTCAGTATTCACAAAATACTACGGGTTAGTGCCTCGAAGAAAAATTCCAGCAAGGTCAGAAGTTTTTGGTGGTCTCAGGCAAGACCCAATCTGGAGGTAATCACGACGCTCATCCCGTCCTACATCTCATTGCAAGCCGTCTGGATACTCGACAGACACAGAGCAATCAAGTGCAGCTTCCATGACCTCGACTTCGGTGTCTCATTATCAAGACCTTTGTACGTATCGATTTCATCTTACAGCTGTCATGTTTTGATGCAGGCAGGGAGTCATTCGTCATTCAAACCCTAGAAAGCCTAAATCAACTGGTGTATACCAGAAAATATGGTCACTTTGTTCAAGTTGTCAAATCCTTATTGATCTAGTCCATTCTGGCTAGCACACAGTCCGCTGGTGAGCCCGAGGACTCTGGCTTGTTCTGGAACTTACAATCGTACCTCAAAACAGCAGGCCTTTCTAGAGTTTCGGACTTGATTTGTGACTCACCTTAATCCTGCTCATTGTCGAGGCGTTTTCCTCAAGATAGGTGCCTACTCCTGGCGCTTCCATATTTTCTACAGTTTGTTGATGTAGAGAACATCGATATCCCTCGCTCGTTGGATCCTCTTGCATCTCTTATACTCCCAGACAAACCGAACGATCTATATGACCATGCTTCATGCTTGTTTCTTTGACAAAGCCGTAATTAACTACAGGGATGACATGATTTCATCGAAGCCTATCAGAAAGTCAGGGCAATCAAACTCGCAGCAAGGTATTTAGTACCTCTACTTATTAATTAACTGTTTTACCTTCAAGTAACTTTTAAGGTAGATAGCCAAGAGAATACATTTCCATCGTTTTTTTTCAATGCTCTCAGAACCGAACACCTTTCCCAAGGAGGCGAATGAAGATAAATACTGATTCAGTGCTAAAACTATTGGAATTTCGTAGGTAGAGTGACTGCGTACTATGGAGACTTGTTGAGAGCTGATACGTAAGAGGCGGCTTCGAGAGAGGTACTGTATATATGCGGATTATGTGAGGGCTGCAGACTTTATCAAGACGTCGACGATTCGAAAGACTTCAAAGACAAAAGCGAAGAAGATACATATCTGAATGAGGCAGACGAGGATGAGGAAAGACGTAGATCACCGTATCGAACGTTATGTAGATAGATTGAGGGGCCTGGCGAAAAGAAAGAGAAGAGAAATGAAAAGGAAGAGCCAAGAAAAGAAACGTATCCATATTCCAGCGTCCTTTAAACTAGCAACATTTTTTGCTGCGCCAACAACCTCCGCCACGGCACTGGATTGCTAGGCGAAGAATTTGCTCGATGCCATTGCAGATCTTGCAACAGCTGCGACACCGAAAGACAATTTCCAACCCCTTCGTTCCCCGAATGCTGCTGCAACATCACCTCCAAGCCGTGCATTACAGGCTCCTCGGCCAGACTGGCACACAAGTAGATACCGAAGACCGTACTCCGGATGACAGCAGACACGAGCTCGACTTGAGAGTTGATGAGATGAATCCTCGAGAATGTTTCTTGAAGACAATTGACAACGTCCTGGACGCAGTACTTGATCTCGCTGACGTTGGGGAAATCACCTGCTTCGACGCTCTTGAGGAAGAGCTTGGTCGAGGTGCGGAAGATCTCTGATGCGAAGTAGCGTGCCCAGGACTCGGGACTATCGCAAGGCTTGATGGGCTGCGGACCAGCCTGGAGGTACGGCTCAATCTCCGAAGCGCGTCGAACGAGTTCACGAATGCTAAGATCTCCCATTCGTTCGTGTCTCGACTTCCAGCACGACAGCTCCGAAGCTTCGGCCAACGCCCAAACAACGACGTTCTCGCACCCCATGGGCGACATCATCGTGTACGTCGGTGGTGATCCAACGAAACTTTGATTAGGTTTGAAAAGTTCGCGGATGTATTGGATGAGGATGGGTGCTTGCTGTGTCGTGATCGAAGCGATAACGTCGAACCAGATGGCAGTTTTGATGACGAAGGCATCTTTGGGGCTGGCCGATTCGAGAGCGTTGGAGTAGACACGGAAGTAGCGGGGGTGGTCGAGGACTCTGGCAGCGTATGTGCATGCGAGGGTCAAAAAATCCAGCCATGGACCTTTGCCGCCGTCGAAGAGGTATACCGAGACGACATGGAGTGCAGCCATGGCATCGTCGGACGTGAAAATCGGTGTGGCGTATAGCGTACTCCTCAGATGATCAATACGGATGGCGACGGTTTGACCGTCAACTACTCTCTGATTGGGATCGTGGTTTCGTGAATAGTAAGTCGAAGAGAGTAGACGAACGGCCTCCTGAGAAGCTTGATGTGTATTGACAGCTTGCCAGATCATCTCTGGTAGGGTTAAGTTGTCTCCCAAGAGGTATTGGATCTTGACGACGTTGTCAACGTAGTCTTTCATGGACTGGTTGACACATTCAAATGGAAGATATTGTGAAGGCCGTATGACAGTCGGCGACGGGTCTTCAGGACCAATGTCTGGGTCAGGCTCTTGCTCAATTGTCCATAGGGTGTGGTAATGCGGGCCGAAAATGCTTTTCTTTGCGGGGTCTGATAGAAAGCAGAACGAAAACAAATATAATACAAGATTAACTAATGTTTACAGATAGAGGGTATTAAGGTCGTCCTCACTTTGATATATTGTTTGAAGGCTATAATTGGGCATGTCAGCATTAGCATCCGGAAACTCGTACGGGTGGTTCATGTCGCTGGGGGAGTCGCAGCGAGAAGACATCACATCTACTAAACGAATCAGTGCCGTGTCCATCCTGTAAGGTCGAAAGGGCAACTTACCTTGATTGTAATCACCACCATAGTGGTGGTGATGGAATGAGTAGGACGGGCGATGTTGGTGGTAAGGGGCAATTCGATGTTGGTGGTGTTGATAATGGCGATCGGATTCCACCGAGTCTTCGCGGGCTGGACTGCCCGCTGAAGAGGAGGTACCCGATTGGTAACCTCCACCACGAGGGATCTCATGGTCAAGACTCGGGTCGGAGAGACGAAGTATCTCATCCTGTAGTGGAATCCGAGCTCCACTGCCAGCGTGTCCCTTAATCATGCCCTGAGCAGCAAGGTGGGCTTTGATCCGATCTCGAATCTGGGCCACCTTGTGGCTTTCCTAGACGGCGGAACTATCAGCGGGGGTTGATAATGCGACAGCGCCCGACACTCACTCTCAGCCAGTCAGGGCGCTTGGCGCCGAAGCCTAAGCATTCGAGCTTGAGGCGAATACAAGTCTCACAAGGACCCGACTCGTCACCGATCCTTCGCTCATCACATTTCTACCATAACGCCACAGATTAGAAGGATGCTGCTGAAGGACGTGGACAATAACTCACCTTTCGACGGATCCGACAAGTGTAACAACCAGACTTGGCCCTTACGGCCCCTTTGGGTCGATTCTGGAGAGGGGTAACATGAACTTTGCGGGCTGCGATAGATTTTGGAGACCTTGGTGTAGCGGGCATATTGTGGGCTGAAGGTGTGTTGAAAGGCTATACAAGACAACTACACAAGAACTGTGGGGGTGTTGAGTGCGATGTAACTTGCGTGTACGACCTGGGGAAAAGAAAGGCAGACGGTCAGAGATACATTCCTTAAGTATAATTTGCGGATAAGGAAGTCCAAATGCGAGACGAAAAGGAATCGTTGGTGGAGATCGAGATGCAAGCGGTGAGCACCCCCTTCCTCCGCGTTGTCCAGTCACCAGTTTGTTCTCACGCAAAAGGTTTCCGGGGTCTAGCTGGCCTCATGCCCACAGTGCAGAACCTTAATCTTTCCTCTCCTAATTAGTTTCAAAAAAATAAATTGTGCTTGTGCAGCATAGCATAATCTCCAATACCTTAACATATTCAAAATGCTGAAAGACAACTCGACGGGCTGCGTGTGTTACAAAAACAATCTAGGGCGGCTAACGGTATTTCCAAGACCGCGAACATGCCAAACTGAGCAATGGGCCTCTTCTCACCACCGGATACCAATATCGAAGCAAATCAGATCGTTCAATGTCCACTGCACCCACAATCAGCCACGAGCTCGCAACGGAAGCCGCGTTGCTGCGATTCTGTTTCCGTTAAATTCCTTGACAACTCTATTCGACTTTATCCGGGATATAAAGGCAGGGAGGGAAGAATAATTATAACGTCCTGTGGGTCTCCACTTTGACGTGGCCTCGTCTGCATCATATCAATGTATGCAACCCTCGGATACTTTGTTGCTTCTGCACAACGACAAGTGGGCTTTGCATTTTGCCCACAAACATACAAGTATTGACAAAGAAGTCCTGTGACTCTGAGGCGATCCCCAAGAAACAACCAAGACAGCCTCATGTTCTATTTACCAGTCCATCAACTCTGATAGATACGTCGCGGAACAATACCTCTGTAGAAACTACAATCTTTTATTATCACAAACCAGAGTGGGAGACTGATTCTATCCGCGGTTCCCGGCCAGAAGGCGGCGTGGCTCATTTCGGGATTCAATTCTATGTCGACACCTGTGCAGGCAAGATATCTCCAATTCCAGACAGCGAGGCACCGCATTACTCATCGCTTTCCTATTTCACGACAAGCTTTGTCGACAGTGATCTTGCAGCAAGAGGTTATTCGACGCAGGCTGACAATCTCTCAGCCACATGAGCACAAAATTATCGGCATCCAGCTTGAAGCGAAAAGACGAAAAGGTAATACAATTAAGAATCTTTCGGATTAAGCTATACCTTTGCTATGTCACAGTCAAAAGGGGAATAAAAGATAGTAAAATGTGCGGTCAGAAGCCAAGGATTTTTGGAGCTAACGGTAAGCGAGCGGAAGTGTGGGTAGTAGATAGGATTGAACGTATGGGCAAAGTACTGGGCATCTCCAATCCACGAAACCCAAGGATCTGGAGTCATAAACATAAAATAAACAGATAAAAAGGAAGAGGGCAAAGAAAGGGGAGAAAAAGTCCGGACGTTGAGAAAGAGTGAAGAAAGAAAAGAGAAAAGGGTTTCATGAATTGACCAAGGATGGGAATCGTGACAAACGAATTCGGCGAGGACACTTAAGCCGTTTTGGCCTCTCTCATCTCCTGCTCGGGATGTGCCGCACCAGACATTCGCCTCACTTTCCCTTTCAACCTACCTGACCCACTGGTACTCGCACCACTCATCCCAGAACCACCAGCTTGAGGCGAAACACTAACACCAGTCGCCTCACCCATGCTCTGACCTTCATACCTCGTCTCAGGTGAACGACTCTTCGACACTTTCCCCGGAACCTGTCCCGACTCCATCCGTCTTGCAATCAAAGCACGGATCGCTCCCAGCCATTTAATCTCATCGTCCTCACTTGGTGCACAGAGTAGTAACGTGCGTTTAGTAGTTACGATCTTGAAAGTGTGCGTGGCATTAACATCGTCAATTTCCGGGCTGCCCTGAGGTGGAGAAACAGATGTGGCAGGTCCACCTGGCACTTGTTTATGCGAGCTTTGCAGCTGATACTCCAATGCATCCAAGATCTCGTTGAATGCAAACTGTCTGTGGGGTTTGGTGTCCTAGGGGGCGTACGAATATCAACGAGGCGAAAAGGAAGAACAGAAAAGAAAAGAAATACAATCAGCGTGACTCCACTGCTGAGCATGGATTTAATTAAACATACCATATGACTCCCAGAATAGACGAGCTTCTCCCCAGTCAAAACGAACCACCTCTTACGCCAATTCCGACGCTTCGATCCGCACTTCATGAGATAACCGGACACGATGACTTTAGACGGGTCTTTCTGTGGGGCTCCAACAGGAACTTTCGAGGGCGAAAGAGCCAAAGCCGCTGGCATCGGCGACGAAACAGCGCCACGATCCTGTTGTGGGGGTAAAGCATCTTCTGAATCAGAAGAAGTGAAGGTCGGATGGTAGCCACCGCCATACGAGGCTTGAGGAGGCGATGACGAAAGCGTAGTTGACCCTCGAGAAAGGCTGCGAGGTACAACTGCGGGATTTGGGATAGGAACAGGAGTGGCAGTGACAGAGTTCTGAGTGGAAGTAGCCAGATGGGCTTGTCTAGCCTCTTCAATGGCTTTGACCCAGTCTTGAACTTCCTCGGGTGTTGAGGTTTGCAGGTAAAACGTTCGTGTAGGGGAAATAAGGCCGAAAGAATTATTGTGCCTCTTCAAGTTCACTTGTGTGCATGAATGAACATCTGACAGCTCGAGCAGACGGAGGAGTTGATACTCCTTCGAACTCTTGTAGTACGCGATGTGGGCGGGACGCAGGACAAACCATCGCTTTTTCCATGTCTACACAAAAACAGACGAAACATCATCAGTCGATCAAAGAGTTCATCAAGTGAAAGTCAGAAGCCCGCTACCCACCTTTCTACGCTCGCCTTTCTTCCAGAGGTAGCCGGCTTTCAGAACCTTCTCGTCAAGCGAATTGCGGACGTTTGTCCTGATGTCCGCAGTCTTCCACTCGCCCTCGCCACCCTCTTCGTCATCTTCTGTGTCTTCGCCGCTTCCTGACCTACGTTCAGCGATGGAAGTAAGAGGTGGTTGTGTTGATGACCCGCCAACATGTATTGCGTGGCTGCCGCTTGGGCTCGAGACATCTGGTGTGAGGATTATTGAATCGGAATCAGACTCGGTGCCCGAGACAACACCACCACCCATTGAGAGCGTTGTTGGCTGTTAACATTCAATATCAGCCACAACCATTCTTTCAAAATCTCAAAAATACGCACCTTTGACCTAGACACTGAGTGAACCGACAGCTTTCGTTGAATCTCCTGAGGCGTAGGTGGAAGTGCCGGCATTGCAGTGGGTGACATTATCTTTGAGGAAAAGTTGAACAAATCCTGAGTTTGAGCCGTCAAAGAAAAAGAGATAAACATACCTTGGAAACAGGGTCAAGTAAGTAGAGAACAATGAGAGACTGCGACAACAACAACGGTGGAATTGCCACTTGTTCACTTCCAGCTTTCACGGCGCTCAGGTCACTACACGTGCCTCGTTAGGCGCTGTCACACTTGATAGGGGTATATTGAGTACATATTCCGTTCAAATCAGAGAGTGCGCATAAGTTGGTGCATGCACAGTATGCGCTTAAATTCTGCCTGAAAAAAAAATATAATAACCGAGAGATAACCTTCCGGTATCTTTCTCTGGGGTGTTATTCTCGCATGAGCAGGCGACCCACACGAAATATCCGGCCGACAATACGTGGTCCACGAATCAATGAGATGACTCTATCAAACATGATTTTGTAGCTTGACAAGAGCTTCTTGAATACCGGAGCTCAGAAGGGTCCCTACACTTTCGAAGTTATGAACGCTTCGAGTTGTGCATCCGGAGATTAGGAACACATCTTCAAGTTGGCGTTGTACTCGGTGGACCTGTTATTTAATTTTAGTTTTTCCAACTTTACAGTATGAGCTAAAGAATCCAATCTCTCCGCAGATGTAAGCTCCAAGGCCTCAAAGCTTCAGGGGCCACATACCCAAATGCGGCAGCGCGTCTGATGTTCCGTGCCGCCTAATCGCGCTTCACGCCGTATCCTCCTTCACCCCATCTTTCATCTTCAAACACCCAATTTCTCGTCTGATATTCATGTCTCAAGCTCAATTTGAAAAGGCAGTCGAGATCGTTCAATCACTGCCCAAGGACGGTCCCATCAAACCCACTCAAGATCAACAGCTTTATGTGAGTTGAAGCCTAACTCTACCCTGATGTTACAGCGTTCTGACTTTTCATGTCAAGTTCTACAAATATTATAAGCAAGGCGCGCTTCCTTCCTGACAGTACTCATTATTTACTTGCTCATAACCATGATCAGCCACGATCGGCGATGTCAACACCCCTCGCCCGGGCATGTTAGATTTTGTTGGCAAAGCTAAATGGTAAGTGGATGTCTGTACAAAGTTTATTTGTGCCGACTCATTTACGATCCTTCACAGGGACGCTTGGAATTCCGTAAAGGGAACGTCAAAAGAAGAAGCTCAGAAGAAATACGTTGAAACTCTGTCAGAGGTACGTCTCTAATCTGCTGTCCTACTGATTCAATCATTCTTATTGCAATTCTGGTAGGTTCTTAAGAGCGCAGGCGATGACGGAAAGCAACATGCTGATGCACTTGCTGCCATTGCTTAAAGTAATGGATCGCTCTTGTCGGGACAGATGACATCGAATTCAAATGTACGATCTCTTAAACACCGTGAACCGCTCTTGGTAAACGAAGCTTCCCGAATTGACTTTGTTGTGAGCTCTGATGGACCATCCAAATTTCCGAGACAACGGAATACGATCGCTGTAACTGGGGTGGCTGTTTTCGAGTAAGTTCACTCACAGCCAGAGCGATCAAGTCCGATGTGCGGCCTGTAGCTGCGAGACTTATCACTACGGGTGCAGAGCCAGAAATCTCGCCACGATGATAACATGAGTTTTCCATCTATGAGTGAACCGAAATTCTTGGAAGTCTCTGGATAGGTTCAAAAGTTTTACAAAGTTTCTAGCACAGCATTTGAATCAGCGATATTTTGTGCAAAAAAGAGCGCGCGGCTGTTGCTTTCACTGTCAGTGCCTGTGCAAGGCCTTCTGCCACCAGTTCAGGGCCGGTGCTATAACTCCGAATCGCCGAACTTCGGCACAATTTGTCACGTCCATGAGACAGCGCAAACTACAAGGTTTAGGACAGAAAAAAAAACATATCCGATTTCCGTTGTTAAGTGAAGCATATTGTTTATTTGCAGCAGTCTGTCCTCTTGACCCCCAGTCTCAGACTATACTACTACCAGAGGTTTACACAAGTCTAATAACTAATCGACCACCGCCTGGCGTTACTTCCCAAATACCGGCTTCTCAGAGGTAAAATAAAATTTCCAAAGGGGTCGAGTAGATAAGGCCTTGTGTTTCAATTGTTTTCGCCGTAACATGAAGGCGATCTGTGATGAGGATACTGGAGGACACTAGATCAGCTGGCTTGCCTCGCATTTCCCCGCAGCAGCCCATCTTTGCTCCTCTAAGAGTTGTTAGACAACTAAATGTCCCCGGTACCAAGCATTTAATGACTTCTAACGTCTGCCTCGCGTTTGGGGTGGAGGGTAAAGCAGGGGCTAGAGAAACTGGGGTTAGATAACGCCACGAAGAGACGGGAAGATGTGTTTGAGCGAAATGACATGATTCACGCTACCCTGCCTAAATCAGGAGGATATACTCCGTGAGCTGCATTCATTTGAGCACAACAAAAATGCGTGTTGCAGCCACCACGAACTGCGAGGGCTCAGGTGTTTGTAAAGATCAAAGTCGATATTGAAGACCGGAAGAGAAGCATCGTATGCTAGTGGTCTCAGAGGACAAGCGGAATGAGGACTTGATGAGCGGATGAGTCATGAACCATTTAATACACACTAAGGACCTTGTCCTGCAATTTTTGAGTTTTATTCAGAATTGTATGTGGACAAATGTCATTTTAGTTATAGAATTGTGAAAATCACCCTGTCATACCCACAACATGATTGGCTGTGGAAGTTATGTCACAGTGTAATAGAGGTTAAATGCAACCTATTCGCTAGCAGAACTTACCAATCCCCCAAATAATGCTAGTTGTTTCTGAATAACATATTCCTCCCATGAATTCCAACGCGGGGATGTTCCGCGAAATCGGCCATGGCACCGGGAGTAGACGCCTATCACAACACCTAAAACGTTGAGTACACTTACTTACTAGCTACTTTAATCGAAATGAAGAGAATAATGTTCGGAAATTTTTGGATATCTCTAGTCCCACCTTAGCTCTCCCTCTGTTCGTGGATGATCTAGAGTTCCTACTCCGCGATTACTTCGGCTTCGGAGCGACCAGAGGCCGAAGGCTCCGACATATCTTGAAAGGGATAAACATGATCGATCAGTGAGTGTTCATCATTGATGAGATTTCGGAATGCTGGCATATTCTAGGTCCAGGGCATCGTGGGCGGCCTCTGCACGTTAATTTAACTGTATAGTCATCTGGAGTCATTGCACTTGGTTCTGGTTCCATGAAAGCCGTCGTGTCCTTCAAGCTCAGAGGAAGCATGTTTCGTAATGAGTTTGTATTTTCAAAACCTCCGAAAGTACCTGTTCCGAGGCCTAGGTTCCGAATTCAAGTTTCAAAGGTGTGCCTTGCCCTACACATGACTCGTAGTCTCGGATATGCTGATAACGGCCTTGCTCCTCGAACTAGCAAACCTGAAGGAATTTCGTGTCCTGCCATAGCCTCATTTGAGTGTTTTGACAATTGCCTGCACCCACGACGCTCGAAAGATCTTGACAATCGATAGCTAAAACCCTATTCATTAGTTCCAAATGAAGAAAATTTTGGGGTCACTGTGGCGTTATCTCGAGTGCCTCGTCATTTAAGGTTAATTCGCGATCAAGTAAATGAGTGCCGTTGATCGAATGAGCCACGATACGGCATCCCGTTCACGTATGGTGTTTTGGATTGACCAGCTTCCTTCAATTCTACCTATTATATAGAATTTATTTGGCGTAGCTGAACGTTACGGACTCAAAAAAAAAAATCAAAGTGTACGACCACTCATAAGTGCTGTCGTTTGTGTGATATTCCACTAACATTATGTTTTGAACAATCAAAACAGAGGCATCAGATTGGCGAAGCGGAATTGAATTGAACGTGGACTGGCGTATTGACCCAAAATAGACGACTCCGGGTGCTTTCTCAGGCTCCTCATCTTCAAGTTCCCAACGCAGAAATGCTTCGAATGAGTCTGACAGGGACCATCGTTGAGCTATCGTGTTCGCAGAGTTGGAAAAACATAGTACAGTATGGGATATCCACATATGTACATACAATGAAATTGTAAAATGGTATCAAGGACACTTCTCGCCTTCTGTTACTTCAGCGTGTCTCATACCTTTGGGGAGGCGACGATCAACCTTCTCGATTTGAATTAGACCTGCCTTTGGCGCGTACCGAGTGTGTAGCCAACGAAGACGAGCCTTGGACTATGATTCCGAAGCAGTCCACTACCTTGCTGACGACCGCAAGCTCGAATTCAACATTTTTTTTCTAATCGATCTACACCCCGACTTGGTATCTTAGAAAGGCCTTCGTCAAGCTTCGGGCGCTGCTTGATTACCGTCGCCCACCTGATATTCTTCATAATAACCGCTCACGAGACTATGTTCGAACCAGCGTGATTGCGATGAGTTTCTGATGTTATCTCCTTGCGCGACATGGTTGTACTAGTTGTACTCTCAATAATTTTATTCCTTGGATCGTTGAAGCTGAAAGGAGAAAGGATGGGGCAAAAGCAAGGAGGCCGGTGAAACCGCCCTGTTCTGCAGGAATGTAAGTTAAAAATGAGATCTTCTAAACCTGTCATTATAACCAGCTGCGTAGATTACTCCAGCACCGTGGATCCTCTGGCGCTGATACTCTCGCAATGTCTTTGGCCCTTCGAGGTGGGGCGGTTTTATCGGCCTTAAACGTCCAGTAGGTGGGGCGAAGGCATACTCGAACTATCCGTGCCTCGGAAAATACGTTCCGTTTTCTTGAAGCCTTTGAACTCAGCCGTTGTCGAGGCGCTGTTGATCTAGTTTCAGTCAACGATAAAGAAAATTCAAGACTACATTCATTACTACAACAATCAGAGCAACAAACAATGCCACAGAGAAACAATAACATGGTCACAATCAGTTGGACGCATCCTCGCCATCTTCTGCCCCATCAAAGGAGCCAGTTCCAAATGAAGGAAGTGAGGCGAATTCTTCAGCAGATTCGGCCTCTGGATCTACTGGATCCCCCGACTCGGAAGGTGAGCTTCAATGAACTTGCCTTCAGCAGTGGCCAAATAAAATGGACGAAGGACTTGAAGAAGCGGGAGCGGGGTGTGTGGAGGGCGTAGATGCAGCAACATTAGCCACCGTCTTTCTACCAAGTCTTCTGAGCGCCCAAGTAGCCTTTCATAGCTTGACCAGGTGTGAACCCTGTCATGTACACATCGTAGGTGTAGTCCATGGAATTGTCTAGTTATTGGAGTGATCTGTAACAGGAAGGGAAATGAGGAAGATGAACTGATCATATCTGGGCCATGTTCAAGACAAGTATCCTTTCCAGTCGGGCCCCTCCGTTCTAATCCTTTGCGGTGGTGTATCCGCAACATGATCTCCAACTTCATCGTCACAACCTCCTTCGAATGTATGGACCGGCCCCAACCAATCTGCAACTTCATGTGTCAACGTACGTCCCATATTGAAGTGTCGCATGGCTCCATTGGTGATCGACGAGGATCCCGTCCATATTGGGGTCGGAGATGTATCGTGGAGGGATCGAAGATGCTCCGAGAGATGAGTTGGTTTTGTTGAATGCAAGGATGTAGACTTTGAAAGTCGAGGGGTCGCCGATGTTGTGCTTGGCTTTCATGCCGACTTCGGTGCTGGACGAGGGATGAAGAGTGGTCGGATGCGAGAAGCGGGGAGAACAGAAAAGATAAGGACGTACGTTGCAGGGTTGACATTCTTGAACCATTGGGGACTTTCGATCCTGTTGGGATTGATGAGAACCCATGAGATGCCAGTACCGTTGTAGTTCTTAATGAGGGTATCGATCTGAGCTTGGGCGTCTTTATATCTAAAACACTAGCTACCTCAGCTTCGTCGCTCCCTCCACTTGGAAATATGATAACGTACTCAATGTACTCACCATCCCTTGTCTTATTCTCGTACACAAGGTTCGTTGACACATTGTATACAACGCCATAACGTGCCCCGTTCCATTTCCCTTGGCGCCCAAACGTAACGTCTTGTTCGTCTTGGGATCGACAACATCGCGGCCGAGGAGGGATGGTTCGCCAGCAGTAAGTTCACGTGCAAAGAGTCCACGAGCTTCGTTCAATCGTGTGTGAAAGCCAGCTTTATGTTCTTCAGTAATATAGGTTGCACATTGGGAGCTGTAGGGTTGTAAAATCGGTAAGAATGCGATAACGAGAAACGGAAGAGGAATACGAGGGAGGTAAGACGTACTGACCGCCGACATCCACACTCCAGTGCTTCATCGAAAGAGGAGCAGCATAGACGGTCGTCGTAAACGACGTCGACGCCACGAGGAAGAATAGGGCGTAAAGCAGCTGGTTCAGGAGCGTTACTGAAATAAGTTGTTTTATCGTGAATGTAGATTTTGGAGTTTGTATCGAGAAAGCGCACAGCCCTCGAGAAACTGACAGGCTGTTCGTGGAGTACCTAAGCCCTCAAGTGCCTAACCAAAGGAATCAACGATTTTTGGTCTAGGGTTGCGGAAAAAAGTCGCCCAGGTGCATGTAAATGAGTAATTTACCTGCCGACCAACCGGCATCGGTAAATAATCAAAACATGCTTGTAAATTTCTATTTTTTACCTCTGAAAACCTTTTTTTTGTCCCAGCGCGTGTTTATCATACAGATGTGATGATTTCGTATGATAGATTTCCATCCAAATTCACAAATCAAGACTCAAAAAAAACATGATTTTTGAGTTGTCGGTTTAGTTTGACTCTTCTGAGTAAAGACCTTGAATTTAGAGTCTCACGAATTCGTAGCGTGTTACAGAACCACTGATCCAAGCAAAGCGCCTAGACTGACTTACTCTACGACCTGACTGAAGTAGGCAACGTGGAGAGAAAAGCTAAATATTAGGTACACAGGTAACCAAGAGTCAGATTATAACCAGCAAAATATAGATCTAGAGATCGAATAGTCCGACTCATACACGCACATGCGAAAAGCGATGTTTTGGTCCGTCCTTTCTTTACAGTGTTGCAGCAATCGCGCAAATGATATGAGTATTATAGTATAAAGAGCATTAGTGAACATGGTGTTATTACAAAATTAAGGAGTACAACTAGGGATTCCAGAAACATACATACAACATTGTGCCCACCAGCAGGCACAGACTTATAATAACATTTACTTATGCTGGCCTTTGATCAGGCCCTGAGCATTTAAATGGTCTTTGATCAAGGCCCGAATGAAGGTAACGTTGGCGTCATCCTATTGATAGATTCAACTCATTAGTGAGGGATACGACAAAAAGAAGCGCCGACGCTTACCTTGAGCCAGTCAGGGCGCTTCCTTCCGAAACCTAGGCATTCGAGTCCAAGGCGAACACAGGTCTGGCAAGACCCGACCTCATCTCCGACGCGACGTTCGTCGCACTTCTGTAAAAATCACAATGCGTCAGAGAGGGAGAAAAGGAAAAGAGAGGGGTAGCGCAACGTACCTTGCGACGGACTCGACATGTATAGCAGCCTGATCTGGTCCTCACAGGACCTTGAGAGGGGGAAGCTTTAGGTAGTGGCGGCATAGTGAATTCTTATCGAGGGTAGGAACCAAGGTATACAAGCCGGCACAAGGTTGATCTGGATTGTGAGTGCGTGTATGACCTGGGGAAAGAAAGCTGGCAGCCATAGAAACCTCTCTTAAATACGATTGCACGACTATGGACTAAAACGGGAGCGCTCGTGAGAGGGAGTCACGTTGGAATAGAATGCCGAGAACCATTCTTGTGTTGGCGTACAAGGATAATCCAGAGGCGCCGCATAGTCGAAAAGCAAATTTTATTGAGTCATGATGCACACCATGCCTTGGTCAAAAAAGTTCTCATGTGCCCAAACGCGGAGACGAGATTGACGAATGTGCACAAGATGCTCGCGGGGATACTTGCAGTTCCGTCATCGTGGAAAATAGTCAATCAGAGCCGTTTTTGAATCAAAAACAAGTATGCAGACAACAGAATAAATGAATTTGTGGCATTTCTGAGTGAAACTATACAATAGAAACGATGAATAATTGTCCACAAAATCAACCAGAATAAAAAATATTAGTGAGACTGGCCGAGCAGCAGCGAGCATTGCCAGAATTAATCGCCTTTGAAAAGCTTTCAAAGGGGGTCTTTTGGCTTCTAGAGAGACTGGGGTCCTCTAATCTCCCACAGGACGACGTGGGTCCCGAGTCATCGATAACTCGCAATAGCTTCTGTGGATGATGCTGCCAGATAACGAATGTGGCAGATGCATTCGGTAAGAAAATGGGGTGAGTGGTGATTCAAATCAAGATGCCGTAGCCTTGAAAACCTTCGGCTGATCTCACAATAGGAGCCAAAACGAATAGAAAGAGATCGCCGCGTCCAAAGTAGGGAATGGAAGCTCGGCACGATGAAAAGCTTTGCTCCCGATACGAAAAAGTCTTGGATTTATCCCAAGCCTGGTATCTGGCAACAAAATCGCCATGTCTGTGGATGAATTAGCAGGGAGGAGTGTCGCAGCGATATCTCGAGGACAATTGAATCCCGAGAACCAGCATCGTGGCAGCGCTGACTCGCCAGCTGACCTAGGATCTGCAGTGCAAATGACTGCGGATAAGAGAACGCCCACAAAAGGGCGATAAATCATCACCTCGAGGCAAATAGAAGGCATCGATTTGGGTTGAACCCCAAATCCAATGCCCAGCCTCGGAGACCAGGGGAACATCAAGAATGAGTCAGAGTAGACGGGACCATACTGCCTTCCAGTGTACTGGAGCGAAGGTACCGCATTGATCAACCTGGGGGTTTCTGACTGAGGCCTTCCCCAGCAAGTAAAGAGCTTCATACAATGAAAAACCGACCTGATCCTCAATGCACATCATGAATACTTGAGGTTTTCACAGCAATTGTTTGGGAGAAAAATTATGATCATTGAAGTTCGACTAGGCTCTCTAAGAGTTCCCAATCGCTCTAAAGTCCCTCATCATAGCATTGGTTACTATCAAAACACATACTCCAGATTACGAAGGACATCTGGAAGAGCGCAAGCTCTTCCAGATGTCCTTCGTAACCCTTTCTGTACTTTACGGTAGTATCCAAGTCGATAGACGATGCAAGTGGACACATGGATACAGGTAATCAACTGTACATATAGAAATCATGAAGGAGAAAGGGAAGGAAAGAGGAAGCTGTAAATTTGAGGGGGGATAAATAGAGAGGATGAAAGTGGTTCAAGAGAAAGAGGCATGAGAGCACTTCGTTGATGTTCGCAGGAAGGTCACAATCGATGTCACACGTTCACATCACACGTCAACATCACGAGTCAGGGTGAAGGGTCTGCTTAAGCGCCCAACAAGGTTATTCTTAGAACCCACAGCATGACCACGTACGCAGTCCTTGCTGGTTGCAAGGGTGTGTCTAAGGGACAAGAGACAAGATTCGCAAGTATGATTGTGTCGTGCTAATCAACATAAATCTAGTACACGATTACAGGATACAATTCAAACAACATCATATCACAACATCAGAAGAACAAAAAAAAATAATGTAAGTCGTCAAAGGTTCGTAAAGCGGTCGTAAAACAGTAGGTAAGAAAGATATGAAAGTAGGAAACGTCCAATAAAACAACACATAAAAAATCACAAGAGCTAGGTGTGAAATGTCCCAGATGAGAAACCATATGAATGTGGGTAGAAGATGCAAAACGAGACAATGCTGAGGTGAGGATCAAGGTAGATGTGTGAGAGTAGCAGGGTGTCAGTAGTACTCACACACTATGAGTCTCCTGAGCCAGTCCTATCTTTATCTGGGTTTGCGATAAAGAGACTCTGTCTTGGCACCAAGCCATATTTCACCTCCACTCTCTTCTTCCCTGACCTCTCTTCCCGCTGTTTCGTGTTTGTAGCAGGAGGACTCGTAGGAATCTCGAGAGACATTCTTCGTTCATAGGCTTTGATCCGATCTGCCACAATGTTGCCAGATGAATCACCGCGATCGCTTTGTGGCCGTGAGGAGGCAGCACTGGAAGATGTACTGGGTGGCGAGGAGGACATCGGATGAGAAGGGCCAGCTAGGAAAGGAGGAGGGGAGGTCCTGGAGGTGTACTCTTCAGGACTCATGAACATGGTGAGGTTGTCATCTTTTGGATGACTCTCCTCCGTCCCACCATTGGACTCTCCATGTTCCGAGATCGATGGTGGCGCCTCACTTTCCAAGCTCAGCCCACCTGTACTAGTCATACTCCCTGACCCTCGTTGACTCCTCGTTTGCACTCTCTGCACAACATCCATAGCACCAACCATTCTCTCAATCGCCTCCGAATCTGCGGTCCTGATGGAAGACAACGATTTCCCATGTCCCGTCCCATAAACTTTCATTGAGCCTGCTCTTGAAGGCGGTGTCTTCCCTGACGTAGGTTCTTGAAGTTGCACAGCGGCTTTGGACGCAGACGGCGGCGTACTCTGGCCCGTCAGCTTCCTCTGCAACTGCAACATCTTCTCATGGCCAGCACTTCCAGGACTTGAACCATGCGGTGAACTCTTATCAGCACTTGTAGAAATCACACTGCGTTCTTCGATGGCTCCAAGTGTGGGCGGCGGATTTGGATCCCGAATATCATACCCCATCCTCCTCGACGCACCACTGGACCTTCGATCCAATATCCCACCTCGAGCAAAGCGGGACCACCAAGAACCACTCCTCCGCATAGGCTGATTTGTTGCAAGCAACGAAGGCGCAGATGCACCAATAATGGACGTACTTGCAGATCCAGGCGAAGGTAGTGGAGGTGTAGGTTCCGCAGAAGTTAGGGATGATACAATCGACCGCCTTGAATTTGAATCGAAGGGACTGAGAGCGTTATTATCCGAGTTTGCGTGGCCTTGTGAAGAGCCAGACGTCGTAAAGTGGTGTATTGTACTCTGCGAAGGCGTAGACCGCTCGGAGAGAGGGCTAAGAGCGTGACCACCTTGTGAGAGTGGTAGGACGGTTTGGATTGGCGCAAGATTGCCTACGAGCCGTACTGGAGCTCTGAGCGGAGGCCGTTCGCGTTCGGGGCCTTCAGGGCCTTCCCCATGGTCATACGTCGGACGTCCAATATCGTGTTCTTCGATTTCGTCATCTTCATAATCCCGGTAAAGTCCTGCAGGATCGAAAGTATCTGTCTGCCTCTCTTCTTCGTACAGGGGGTCTGCAAACGGATCCCGATAACTTCCCGCACTCCTCGAGCTCGTATAACTCTGATAACTCTTGTCCCGCCGATTGCTCGGTCTCTTGATATGACTTGCAGCAGCGATACCACCCATCCCAACGGCCGCTGCGCCCACAAATCCTGTCTCCTCATCTCTCATCGGCGGCGCACCATCCGAGAAAGGATCTGACTTCTCTCGCCATGGTGTAGGCAGCCCGGTACCATAGCTCACAGCACTCGCATTCCGACTTCTAGTTCGACCCAAAATGGAGCGCAGAGACCAAGAGCTCCCGCCTGTTCCTTGTCTCCTTTGATTATTGTACCACTCTCCGAAACTCTGTGCATCCTCATCCGCCAACATATCTCTCCTTGGGACAGCAGGAAGTCCTGTTCCTCCTCCCAATGCTCCCGCAAAACCAAGTGAACCTAGTATCCCCCTCTGTCGTTGAACCACCGGTTCTGTATGCATCCTAACAGCTGGAATCCGATGCTGAGCTTTCTGTGCGCCTTCAAGGTTACCACCTTCATCGAAATCATCGTCCGCGAGCATCATGAACCTCCGATCTCCTTCACTCGCTCTTCTCCGTCGGCGAACGACCAATGCTGCGCCCAGTCCCACGGCCACAAGCGCTAAAATTCCAAACGCGGTTCCGACGGCGATAGCAGTGGTTCGGTTTTTCCTGTCATCGTCATTATCAGCGGCGCTTCCATTTCCATTACCGCCATTGTGACCGTCATCTCCAGTTGATGTAGGATTGGAGGGTTGATCGCCTGATGGACTGGTCGGATTACGAGTCTGTGAGGCTTGAGGAAGTGTATGTGTGTATGAAGGTGACGCTGGAGGTGTATAAGTAGGGGACCAGGTGCTTGAGGAGGGGTTGTACACTTGGACTCCGAAGGGTGCTGGACCGTTATTCGCATAACCTGTAAGATTGAAAATAGGTTGAAGGTCACGTAAGTTTTGGTTGAACTTGACGGCCTAGACTCTCGCGACGGGGATAACTCACCGAAACCAAAAACGACGTTATCCCCTGAACTGACTGCAAAATGATCTCGTCTAGGCCCGAGCTGCGTCAGAGCATCGAGCGTGGTCCACGTCCAAGGGTTAGTTGTAGTATCCAGAATCCAGCCGTCCGAGAAAGTGGTCTGAAATCCAGCGTCGCTGCCTCCGTGGATAATGATCTTGCCACCCTGGATGCAGACGGCAACGAAGGCTAGTCTCGGAGAAGGCAAGGAAGAGGTATCAGTGATGATGATAGCCCACTGGTTTGTTGCCGGATCGAATACCCAGATAGTGGAAAATGGAAGTAATGAACCTTTCGAAGAGCAAAATCCTCCAAACACGATAATTTTTCCATCGGGAAGGATAACAGACACATGGCCGTATAGATCTGGGGGTGCGTTTGTGGTTGGCAGAGGCTTGAATGACAAGCTCGATGGATCGAAATAGACATGGTCTGCGAGGGCCGTTTGGGAGCCGTCCGCCTTTGAGCCCCCAAAAATGAAGACGAGGCCGTTGGGTGTTGTTACGGTTGAATGACGGATACGACGGATGGGTTCACCTCCCCAAGACGAAGGTTCTGTGATCCATTTCGGCGCGATTCGAGAGTAGACGTCTAGTAAACCTCCCGAGTCTGGTTGACCGAAAGTTACCGTCTTTGAGTTTGCGTCGGGAAGACCGCCAAAAAGCAACACTTCTGTATTGTTGAACGCAGAAAGTGTATGCCAAGCGAGAGCAGGTCCTTGAGAAGTCGATGAGTTTGTAGATGAGCTGACTAGCTGCCAGGGCGGTGATGAGGCAACAAAAGTGTTGGACAGTGAGAGGTATAGGACATCGTTGGTATTTGGTGCAGATGTGTAGGAATATTGGTTGAACTGGTCAACCTTGCCTCCATGGATAAATAATGCTTCGTTTACGAGCACACAAGCCTGGCCCCATCTTGTGAAAATGCTGAGTACGGCCCTGCGCGCATCGATCGAGCACATACCTTGGTGCCGCATCGTACGCAGCTACTTGATGCAAGATAAATCTGGTTGAAACCAGGGCAAGCAGCGCCCGAATAATCATATCTGATGTTTTTGGATAGTTGTTGTAAAAGAGAGAAAGCAAGAAGTGGAGCAGAATTTACATGTAAAGAAGACGTGACGCTGGTCGTGAATTGTCGTGCATGTGGATGGAGACTGGAGTGGCTTTGGTCAGTGGAGTCCACAGGGTTCGAATCAGGTATGTCAGAGCACAGCCACACTTGCCTCTTTCGGTCACCTGCCACAACCCTCCCTGTGACGAGTTTTTGTTTCCCTGCAATTCGTTCCTGAATCCTGGGTCTGTATGATGGACTGAGCGTGCACAGAGCCGAATAATAGACCTTTGAGAGTTTTTCTTCTTCTCCCTTGAGGCACTGGTCCTCGTCGTCGAGTTGTCGGGATATATCATGGCAACAAGGACAAATTTTACATTTTGATAGTACTGTATTTCCGAAGGCAATCAAGGTCACCTGGGACTTCGCATGCTCTACATGAGTTATAGCATCATTAACTGCTTAAGAACGAAGAAGTTTCAGGAAATATTTAGGAGATGAATTCCAGTCGGATGAGAAACGTCAAATTGCAAAGCCATATTCACACTCTGCCTCGGTGGGATATTCAACAGCCAATTCAACTTCCCATCTTTACCTACCGCCGAATCCTCCACGTCCTGATCATCCGCCTTATCCCAGTGCGCAAGAATCCCACTTGCTACTTTGATGCTCTTCCTAACGCCTTGAAGGTTTTGTAGTACAGTAGGTTGAGGCAAAGCTGGAGAGATAAGCTTGACGGTGATTCGCTCGTCTTGCGAGATAGGGATGTTTTCAAGTATCTTGAGGTTTTCGAGTAAAACTGACTTTGTGTTTTGAATCGTGATACGTTGGGTGAATGACTGTTTGGAGTAACGAGAGACAATTCCGGCTTGGGAGGCATGCTTTTCTTGTGGGTGGTATATAATTTTGATCGCTGGATCTGACCTACGTGATCAAGATCAAGAAAATCGAAGGATAGAAGTAAAGACAAGTCGGTACTGACCCGAGAGGGCAATCAAATATTTCTTGCGGGTTAACGGGTGGTATAGTAGAGGAAGCAACAAAGCTTCCATCAACAAAGACGTTTGCTTTGCCTTTGACAAAGGCATATTCCGTTTCATTCTTGATTTTTGCCTGTAGCATCGGTCATAAGGTCAGGCAAGATTCTCTGATTGAAAAAGCAGTGTGAATCGTACAGTCAAATAAACCCTTGTATCCAGCTTTGGGATTGAATACCATTGAATCTTCGTATTAAACTTCATTGTCGAAATCGCAACGTGATGCTGAATCCCATCGCTCGGTATATCAACCAACCCAGCTACCTGGAACGTAGCTGATAAACTTCCTTTATCGGATTTAGGAATAGCAGCCGGTGCGTCCAGGTACTTGACTGGCGAGCGCGAGCGCCTCCTTGCACGTCTATCCAAAGATGAGTCGGCAGAAAAGGATCTGCTTCTTGGCCTATACCAAGCACTGGGTGGTACTTGAGCCATCATAGCCATTGGAGTCACTGGCGCCATTGACGGGTACGTTTGCGTAGGGGATCTACTTCTCGAACGCGATCGTCCTCGAGAATAGAATGCTGGTACAGCTACAGGGGCACTGGGGTGTGGTTTGAAGACTGAAACAGACCAAGTTGGTAGGTCGGTATGTGGATTGCCAAATGAAGGAGTCACTGTTTCGAGAACGAGAGGCGTATCACGCCAGTTCTGGAAGAGGGTAAGGAATGACCGGAGTATGGTGATGCAACATTGATACATACCTCACCGGTGCTTTGAGATATGAGTGCTTTATACACAATGGTAATGTTATCTGTTGTCTTTTGAGTATCGACCCGGACGTCATAGCTCGGTGTCCAATCTGCACCATGTACAACTAAAGTCAGGCAAAGAATATCAGCACGCTAATCCACTGAAACGAGACTTCAACTTATACATCACATACCATATTTCAGCACCAACTGAACTTCGGCATCTTCATCTGCGTCCAACAGCACTGACACTTGCCATCTTCCCGTCGGATTTTCAGCACTAGTCTTCGCAGGTCTCATCGCAATCTCGTCGTCGATATCGCCAAGCTGCCTTTCAGCCTCACGCACTCTGGCATCAGCTTTCTCTGTCAGTCCCACAAAATTGTCGAGCATCTTGTCGAGTTCGTCCGCAGAAACGTTTCCAGGAGACACAGCTGCCAAGTAGTTGGAGAGCATCTTTCTGGACTGAGTAGCGCTTTTCAATGCCTTTTGAACTTCTAGGCGTTTGCTCTGTAAAGGATCTGGAGGAATGTCGTTGATCTTGGATGGGTCTGTGGTTTTAGAAACGGTCACATCGTTGATAGAGGCCCTGCCCTGCCCTTCCACTCTGCGAGAACCTTTTAGCAGGAGCAAGTAGGTGGAGCCCGAGTATATACCACGCACCTTAGAGTATCCTGACGCAGAGAAGGTGAAAGGCCATATATCGTCGCCTTGTTTAATCCACTATTGATGGGAAACTTGAGAACTCGAGTAATCTCCGCCTCCCCGGAATAGAGGCTGATATTAGAAATCGTGCTGTCTGAGGTGATTTGAAGCTCGATCTGGCTGATAGTGGCCATGTTGGACTGGGCTGGACAGAAGGGAGCATGAGTATTTTATATGTTCGAAGGGCGAGGCTGGCTTACCTTCTACTCTGTATTTGCAACATCAGCGCGCTCAGTATGAGATGCTTCGGTTGGTGAAATAACTTTTTTAACCTGACTACGAGTTTCAAATTTGGAATCCGCTCTGAGAGGTGATGCTAAATCGATGAAAACTTCAGCACAGATGTATTGTTAGAGTTCCTTTTGCGTGTTCTTGATGAGTGACTTTGAGTTTCCTTTCAAGTACTTGAGCGATAAATATACTGGTTGAAAGACATACAATAACAATAGTGGTAATCAACCCAACAGAGCACGAACAGCCGAACTTGAGGGTAAACCCCGTCGTCCTGTCATGTCCAACTGCTGGTCGTGGTTGAGGTTGGCATTGGCAGCGCAGGAGAGATGAACTCGAGTGCGATGCCTCCATCGTCAGAGATGGGGATGCTTCCAATTAACCTGAGGTGTTCAAGAGCGGTTATTGGGTGTGACGTGTTGAACTTGAGGGGGGAATGCGTTTTCGAGGATAACTGAGGCGTATTAAGAAAAGACGAAACGGTCACCAAATAAATGAATAGGGTGAACCATAACTTGCCTCCCCTGTATGCTGCACGATGAGCGCTTTATAGACAGAGGTCAAACTATCTGCCTTCTTCTGGGCGACGACATGAATGTCATAGCATGGTGTCCAGTTAATGATAGCTCAAACAGAACTTGAAGGTGAAAGAGGTCAGATACCAAATCTCAAAGTAAATTAGCCTCATCCTTATCCGCATCGAGCGACACAGATTCCATCTCTCATGCCCCGGACGTGAATAAAACAGATTGCTTCGCAATCTCGCCGTTGAGCTCAGCAAATTGCTTTCCTAACTAGAATGCTCCAAGCCCTGCTTCCTCCATCCGTGCCTCGTAAAGGCCGATCAGGCCGCTAGTTCACGGAAGGGAATGTCTCCAGGATGGAGCACATTTAAGTGGGTTGAAAATAGCTGACTTTAACTGATGTACTGTGTGCGATCCCGAGCGTTCTCAAAAGTCTGGAGTCCTTAGAGATCGTGACGTATTCCACCCTAAAAAAACTCGTTCTGTAACTCAAATGTAGAAAACTATAGTAATGAAGATATTGCAAAATCACTCTATTCATGCCATCCTTGGCGCAGATTTCGAGTATATATACACCTGGCTCATCATGTCCAATGGTTGCGGATGTTGTTGTAAATGGAAGCAAGTTACATGTAAAGAATTCGTGACGCTAGCCGTGAATTATGTAAACGGAGTGACTTTGGAGTCCACATGGGCTGATGAACTCAAAGTACTGTAGCAGGCCTTTGTAGGCAGCAAAATGGATGAGAAAATGAACTTCCTGGGAGTGGACACGAATGCGAGCACATATGGACATGGGATTTTCCAAATTCCAACACATCGACGCTGCAACCTCGACTCAGAATACATAGCAGTTTGTTTTCGATACGAATATGTGCTCAAGATTATTTCTGCTAGATGTTCAGTCCTATAAGAGAAATTCCACTCGGATAAGAGACTTCAAACTGCAAAGCCACATTCACACTCTGCCTCGGTGGGATATTCAACAACCAAATCAACTTTCCATCTTTACCCACCGCCGAATCCTCCACGTCCTGATCATCCGCCTTATCCCAGTGCGCAAGAATCCCACTTGCTACTTTGATGCTCTTCCTGACGCCTTGCAAGTTTTGCAGTACAGTGGGTTGAGGCAAAGCTGGAGAGACGAGCTTGACAGTGATTCGCTCGTCTTGCGAGACAGGGATGTTTCCAAGTATCTTGAGGTTTTCGAGTGAGATGGATTTCGTGTTTTGGATCGTGATACGTTGGGTGTATGACTGTTTGGAAGAACGAGAGACGATCCCTGCTTGTGAGGCGCGTTTTTCTTGTGGATGATATGTGACTTTGGCTGCGGGATCAGACCTATGTGGATAGTAGACAGGGTCGGTGAATATCGAAGGGTGGAAGCAAGGACGAGTCAGTACTGACCCGAGAGGGCAATCGAATGTTTCTTGCGGGTTTACGGGTGGTATAGTAGAGGAAGCAACAAAGCTTCCATCAACAAAGACGTTTGCTTTGCCTTTGACAAAGGCATATTCCGTTTCATTCTTGATTTTTGCCTGTAGCATCGGTCATAAGGTCAGGCAAGATTCTCTGATTGAAAAAGCAGTGTGAATCGTACAGTCAAATAAACCCTTGTATCCAGCTTTGGGATTGAATACCATTGAATCTTCGTATTAAACTTCATTGTCGAAATCGCAACGTGATGCTGAATCCCATCGCTCGGTATATCGACCAACCCAGCTACCTGGAACGTAGCAGACAAACTTCCTTTATCGGAATTAGGAATCGCAGCCGGTGCATCCAAGTATTTTATAGGTGAACGTGAGCGCCTTCGAGGGCTTCCGCGCGAAGATAAGTCGGAGGATGCAGACCTGCGTCTTCCGACTCGGCGTGCCTGTGGGTAGATCATGGGCAGGCTTTGTTGGGGTGGTTGAATAATTATCGGCGATTGATATCTTGGGGATCTGCTTCTCGAACGAGAATATCTTCTTACATTGATAGTTGGCTGTGGCTTGAAGACTGAAATGGACCAAGTGTGTAGATCTGTGTGTGGATTGCCGAATGACGGTGTCACCGTCTCAAGGATGAGAGGTGTATCCCGCCAGTTCTGTGAAAAGGGTCAGATATGGTGGTAGTCTACCAATGTTCATTTAATCCATACCTCACCCGTACTCTGTGATATGAGAGCTTTGTATACGATGGTAATATTATCCGTCGTCTTTTGAGTGTCAACTCGGATGTCATAGCTCGGCGTCCAATCCGCACCATGAACAACTAAAGTCGGGCAAAGTATATCAGCACGCTGCCCCACTGAAACGAGACTTCAGGTAGAACATCACACACCATATTTCAACACCAACTGAACTTCGGCATCTTCATCTGCGTCCACCAGCACCGACACTTGCCACCGTCCGAACGGATTTTCAGCACTAGTTTTTGCAGGCCTCATCGCAATCTCGTCGTCGATATCTCCAAGCTGCCTTTCAGCCTCACGCACCCTTGCGTCAGCTTTCTCTGTCAGTCCCACAAAATTGTCGAGCAGCTTGTCGAGCTCGTCCGCAGAAAAGTTTCCAGGAGACACAGCTGCCAAGTAGTTGGAGAGCATCTTTCTGGACTGAGTAGCGCTTTTCAATGCCTTTTGAACTTCTAGGCGTTGGCTCTGTAAAGGATCTGGAGGGATATCGTTGATCTTGGATGGGTCTGTAGTTTTAGAAACGGTCACATCATTGATAGATGCCCTGCCTTGACCTTCAACTCTGCCACCATATTTAGCATGAGTTGGCAAGTACAACTTACATCACATATCTTAGAGTATCTTGACGTAAAGAAGGTGAAAGCCCGTAGATTGTCGCCTTGTTCAATCCGCTGTTGATATGGAACTTGAGAATTCGAGTAATCTCCGCCTCTCCAGAATAGAGACTGATGTTCGAAATAGTACTGTCCGTGGTAATTTGAAGTTCGATCTGGTTGATGGTTATTTTGGACTGGGCAAGGCAAAAAGACCGGTGAGCCTTTTATACTTTCAAGGGTGCAAAGTCGCTTACCTTCCGTCCTCTGTACGACACCCGGTACGAGATGCTTCGGTTAGTGAAATAATTTTTTAACATGCCATGAGTTTCAATTTAAGACCCGTTATATTACATCGACGTGCAGGACGCCAGGATGAATGTATTGTCAGGGTCGTTTTGCGTGTTCTTCACGGATGTGTTCGAGTTTCGTTTCGATCCTAGAACAAAAATTATGTTGATTGAAGAGGTACAAAGATTGAAAGTTTAATCAAGCCCGACAAGAGAAAGTCGTGAAGGATACATAACTTCGACCTGAAGCACCAAATCTACACTCTTCATAGGCGGTATATCTAACAGCCAGCTCAGTCTCCCAGTGTTTCCAACCTCTGTATTTTCCACGTCGTCTTGATCAGTTTTGTCCCACTGTGCTTGGACGCCGTTCCCAAGGTCCAGCCTTTCACGAACATTCGAATTTGAAGGTGAACCTCGTCCATCCTGCCAACTACTCGTCATGGACGACGATGACGACTCCGATTTAGAAGGCAAGGTCAATGCAGGAGATATGAGCTCGAGTGTAATTCCTCCATCGTCAGAGGTAGGAACTCTCTCAGTTATCTTGAGGTTTTCAAGAGGAACGGATTTATTGTTTTGAACAGTGATGCGCTGGGTGTATGAATGGACCGAGGAGCGAGAGGTTGTTGGGCTTGTTTGGAAGTGCTCTTCGTTGGCGTGATAGATGACCACGATTGATAGGTCTGGTCTGAAGAGGTTGTCACGGTTAGCCATTATAAAGCAATTGTGAACAACAACAAACGTACCCGAGCGGACATTTGAATGTGTCTTGTGGACCAAGTGTCGGCATTTCAGTTAATGTGAAGCAGCTGTTATCGACGGATACATTGGCAATCCCTGGAACAAAAGTCAAGTCCGTGTTATTCTTGAGTTTAATCTACTCGTCGTCCAAACATCAGTCAATACACTCTCGACGAGCGAAGAGCGTCACACACCATTGTATACACCCTCCTGTCTAACTTCGGAATAGCATACCGTTCAATCTTGGCATTGGATTTCATTGTTTTAATCGTAATGTGATGTTCAGCTTGTCCGTCAACCGACGTTGGTATATCGACCAAATCAAACGTACACAACGTCGTTGGTAAGGTAATGCTGGATTCATCTTTCTCCGATTGAGCTTGAAGTATCGCACCGGCAACAGACACATTATTTATCAAGACGGGACAAGGTGAGCAACGCTGGGCGTGACCTTGGGTACAATAACGTCCAAAGGAAAAACGGCCTGGAGATGCTGGTCGACGCCTTGCAACTGAATGATTGGGAGGCAGAGACGGCGAATATGGGCGGTTTATGTGTGTTGGAGAATCATCAGACTCTGGGGATCTGGAACGAACGCTGAGAGACGGGGATTTACCAAAGCTGCAGCGAATTCCGCTACGAGACCTCGATCGAGAGCTTGAGAGGACATGGGAGTGAGAGTGATTGATAGGTTGATTTCCGTAGCTATCACGGGCTCCGTCTGAATTTTTGCCTCTGCCAGGTCGCCGTGAGGAATTGTTTAGTTCCTGGGCAGTTCCACCAGCAACAACCAGACTCAGCGACCAAGGTGGCAGGTTTTTAGGGAGCGGCGGGTCGGAAGAACTGGGTGATGTAGTTTCGAGGCGAAGTGATGCGTTGTTCCAATCCTAACAGACAGAAAGAATCAGTAAATGAAATATTCGAAAGTCGAAT
>MU157830.1:708664-752980 GCA_015657495.1 Crepidotus variabilis | reverse complement strand
TTTAATTTACTTTACCAACTTTCCATCTCTATTTTATCGTGAGTTGCTCTCTCTCTCGAAGCTTCCAAAGCACTCATTTTTCTTGGCTTCGCCAACTCTCAGATCTACTATTTGTAGGATCATCTCTCTTTTGGCTTCGCCAATCAAAAGCTAACTCAATCTTTTAGATTGAAGCTCTCCTCTCTTCGCAACTTTTTCGTTGCCCTCCCACCTCTCCCTTGATATATATATATATTTATATTTATTTTATTTTTATTGTGTCTCCTTGTGATCTGCTCCATACATGTACGGACCTAGATTAGCCCTTCGACGTCGCCACCAATCCATCTATTTGGGGGCCCGCGATTTTGCGGTCCTCTGTTTATGCTAATACTCGTTTGATCAGATTAGCAGAGGCTGTGGAACATACTTCAATGAACCCTGATTGACTTTCGATCGTTACTATTCAGCGTGCTCACAACCATGAAGAGCCACATCAATAGTCTATTCGTGTAATCATAACGATGAGTACACATGCGAAACGACATGATTAGAAAGATTTAATGAAATTATATTCAATCTTGGAGAAATAGTAACAATATGTTATGCAACGAAAAATAACCGACGAATAGTTCTGAGCCGCAGTATAGAATTATATGATATATCATAGTAGGGAAAGGATGAAGAAGGCGAAGATAAGCAAGATCGCCAGATGTGATGCCTCGTTTAACAGGTTGCACTGCAAATTTTGTCATTCCAACGCACCAACCTACCCTCATATACGCTCATTCACGGCTCCCATGTTAAGTTGTTTTAGGAACTCGGGAGGCCGAGGGTTTTGAGGAGCATCTGCTTAAGCAGTTCGAGAGAGTATCTGATGTATAACCTGTGCTTTGCGAAGCTTCAGCTCAAGAATCTCTTTCTTGACCCTCAGACGTTCATTTTCTTCCAGAATGGCCTTCAGTTTGCTGGGTACATCAGGGTCTTTGTCGACGGATGCCGGGGTGTTGTCAGAGGGATTTTTGGTTTTGGAATGCCTCTTGGATGATGCTTTTGCGAGTGTTTCTTTCTGAGCTTTCGAGCGACTTTTTCTTTTGGGTTTGTAGGTTCTTCCCATGGCCTAGTGATACACACAAAAGTGAAGGTTGGCGTTCAAGGGTCAGCAAACCGAAATAGACGCGACGCGACGCGCCGAAACCAAACAAACCAACATTAGGTCGTCGGTCTGGACTCTGGCCCAGCCACCTTTGCTCCCAACATACAAGAGCTATCGACATGCTTGGTCTCGACAACTACGGCAGCGATAGCGACACAAGTCCCCCAGCTACTCCCAATATAACCGCCAAAACTACAAACTCTGCTAAGCCCACCAATAAAGTGCAGAAGCTCTCAAAGAAGAAGATTACTTTTGCTATACCATCTATTTCTGCGCCGAAGGACGAGGATGCTACAGTGGAACAGGATAATGAAGACGAACCACCTTCAAAGAAGAGGAAAACTGGCGCCGGTGCATCTTCTCTCCTGACTATGCTACCTACCCCCAAATCAAAAAATCCAACTTCAGCTCCTCAAAGAGTCCTCGGTGGCGGATCTGGTCCTGGGCTGAACTTTCGTCAATCCAAGGCTCAAACATTCTCTGCGCCAGAGTTTGATACTCTAGAGCCAGAGTCTGAATTTACCTCTGAAATGCCGGATTCAGAGCCAGAACTGTCGACTTCCAGTATGTTATTCCGGCCAACATCTGTTGGGAAAGGAAGGAAGAATATATCAATCGAGGAACACAACGTTAATCAAGCGGTGGCCAAGCCGCCGCCAGCAAAACCAGCAAACTCTGCGCCTGCTGTGGACTTTTTCTCTCTTGGTGCATTAGTTTCCCCTTGCAATATTGAAAGTAACTCTGACCAATCTTTAGGCTCAACCACAGCGTCGAGCTATGCTTCGTCGACGCCTACTACTAGCTCATCGTTCAAGTCTACAGTGTCTTCGGCTCCAAGTTTACCGACATTTGAACCCCCCGAACCAACGCCAACGGACCCATATCCGGGCTATTATCAACTTCCATCTGGAGGTTGGGCTGCCCACGATGCCGATTACTACAATAAATTTGCGAAGAAATGGCAAAGTGAGTACGATGCCCAGGTTCGAGCTTTAGAGAAAGGGGGAGGCAAGGGCTTTGAAGATCTGGAAGGCTCGGCTGTAGGCGAAGTTGATGCTATGAAAGAGATGGAACGAGCGAAGAAGGAAATCCAGGAGAGAGAGGAGAAGAAGGCTATTACAATGGGTGCTGGCGGTGCGCCTGTCGCTCCCAAAATGACCATGACGGTAGGTGTTGCTCTTTTGTTTATTATCTCAAGTTCTGAAGGCCACCTACAGGCAAGCAAGATGAGTGGCATTGCACGGTCAAGGCATCAACTGTCCACATTGCTCAGAGAAGCCTATGACAACCGTGAAGCCCTCGAGGACCAAATTGCACAAGGCAAGCGGAATCGCAAGGAAGCCGGAAATAAATACGGTATGTATTGCCCTGCGACTCGGCAAGACTTTATTCTGATGTCATTACAGGCTTTTAACTTCCAGGTTACTTTCGTCGGCAGTATAATGCACCTTCCCTGTCATAACCACCGCCTTGCTCGCATTATCCTGGCACCATACTTCAACCATGTCCTCGCTCTCATTGATGTGCCCAAAAATCGTGGCCTCCTGGTTAACGAAGAAAGGGTTCGTGGCCCGATAATCGAAGCTTCGAAGCGCCAATCCTGGCATTTGTAGCTTTGTCACATCGAGCAGCATTTGCGCAGTGAGAGGTCCGTGGACTAGTCGTTCTAGATTTCTGTAAGATTCGACAGGATTAGAACATTTCGAAAACCTCTTCTTACCAGGGTATCCTTCAACCTTTTGGGAGTATTCGGGGTCGTAATGAATGAGATGTGCGTTGAACATGATTGCCGAATATCTGAATAAAGAGACAGGACTTGTAGAGAACTTGAAGGAGAACGCGATCGGTCCGTTTGGTACTTGCACTATAAACCAGGTCAGTTCGGAAGTTCTTCGCGAGTTTAGATATGGAGGAGTATAATTCACCCGGCCGGTCAAAGATCTTGGCTGCCTTCGCATAGATGCCAGAGTGGAGGTAAACGTGTGTCCTCTCTTCCGTTAGAGAAGGCACAGTCTGCCCTTCTTGCACGTATTGAATGGCCTTTCGTGCAAAGAGTTTTGGGTTGCCTGCCTCTACGCCTCTCATCTTCGTATCCTGGACGCGAGAGCTTGCTTTAGTTTTAATGCCGATCTTCAATGGTAGTTCATTGTTCCAAGTCATCGAGCCGCCAACCCACATTCTCGTCAAGAAGGGAGATGGAGGCGAATGATCGTTCTCCGTGCCGTCCTCTCGCAATTCGTAAGAAGGTCGCTTAGCGTGAAAAAAAGGCAAATGGTAGCCATGAGGCAAAGGTTGGCCAGCGACGGGCGCTTCAAATGGTAGCCTACCACCATCTCGAGTGGGCATAGTTATAAAGAGATCATGCACTTGTTCTGCGGTAAGCGGGTCGTGCGATGTGACTGTCTGATGCGACACCGTCCAGGCGTCGAGATTCTTGAGTTCATCATCAGTCAGGACAGCAGAGTTTGAAGAAGAGCTGAAGAGTTTTTGGCGGGCCAAATATACTGGTAGATTTCTCCTTGAGATTTGAGGACTGAAACGAAAAACTTGGAGATACATGGTGGATGAGAGCGAAGGATCACCATGAGAGATTCAAAGCTTTACTTCCGCTACTAAGAATAGATGTAAGCCTGATCTCATTGATCGACATTCACGGTTGTCTTTTCACCTCGACTGCCATGCGGCTTCGCGTGCAAACATTTCCTCCTCTGCCTGATGTGAAAGCCTGGTTTATTCCAGAAGAACAAGGGACGGTACTTGAGCTCAAAGCTTTGCTATGCCAACGAATACAAGCTCTGAAAGATGGAGGCTTCATCGCTCAGCACCTGCTTCTCTTCCTCGACGGATTTGAACTGCTTAATGATAGTCCTGCTGATATCTTGAGGGAAGGTGACCTTGTTCACGTAAAGCCTAGCAAAACATTGCCCTCTAATAGAGGCTCCATCGGTATGCTAGTTGAATTCTTTTTCCGTGCCAGCTGAAGAAGACAAATTTGATGAGTTGAGCAGCCATTGAAGAAACGAAAGCGCTCAAGAAGTCAAGCTCTAAAACTGCCAAAAACTGTCTCTGAATCTAGGGTGCCTCTGGGGAAGTCCTCAAAAATTGCGAATTTGACGAAACCAATCTCGGCGTCATCATCTTCAGAAGATGAATCCAGCAGTTCAGATTCGGATTCAGGCTCGTCGTCGTCGTCGTCGTCGTCATCATCATCATCGGCTACGCCTTCTTCGTCTCCATCTTCAATCTCGTCAACTTCCTCAGAGGAATCTTTACCTGCAAAAAAGGTGCAAAAGAAATCAGCGTCGCAGACGGCGTCTTCCGCCTCCAATGTCCCTGTCATCAAACCATCGTTCAAGTGCGTCCTGACGTTATTTCAACGAAAATACTTCTCAAAACTCTATGAAGCGACACCCATGTTCCACCAGGACTCGGGAAACCATCTACACATTCCCGCAATAAAAGGCGCAAGAAAAAACGGGAGTTCACGAAACTCGGCCTGGCAGTTATTCCGCCTCATCCCCCGCCTCCACCGAAGGGTGTATCAGAAACAAATTCAGTCCCCTTAGGCACGTCCAGAGGACCTTTACTACTGGATACCACCGTCTCTACTATCTCACTTGCAATCGCACCACCTGCAGACCAGCCACCAGTCCCATCCTCTTTAACCAGAAATCCGTCGAGTACCCCTGCCTCTGTTGTTGCAGAGAACTATGTCTCTTCACAAAGAGAGCCTCCTTTTGTCCCTTTTCCTTCTGTAATTGAACCACCGGTGGAAGACCCGAAATACGTTCTCATTACCCATGATGAAGTTGCAATGGGATCTTTGCGAAACAAGAATAAGAAGAAGGGGTTCAAAAAATCTATGGCAGGACCCATACCAAAGAAGATCATATTTTCTGGAGAACCCACTGGCTCAGAGACTTCAACCGGCACAAAGGCCGCTACTTTAACGACTTCGACGAAACCACCGCCCAAAGTCTACCCTCGTTTGATCCCCCCGTCGGAGCTACAAGAACAAGGGAAACTCCCACCCAACATGTTCGTCACGAGTGTGGATGTTGAAGCTGGTATGTGGGACAACATTGGATCTAGTAAGAAGAAGAAGAAAGCGAAGGGTAATATGCAAGAGGAAGACTACGGTTACTCTCAGAAGCCCATTGGACGAGACGAAAAATGGGCAGGATACGAAGACAAGCAAGAAATGTCTTACGGTGAAGGAGATCCAATCTCTTTATCATCTGGTATTGATTGGAATGAGGCTGAGAAAAGCTGGGCGGCTTCCTCGATTATTCAACAAACAGATCAAATCAAAGTGGACGCAATTGTTGGTTGGAAGGTTCGTCATTGCATTCTGGCTTATTTTGCTGTTACTTGATTAGACGAATATTCAGGCGCTCGCGATCAATCCACAGACATTCACTCCTGAGATTTTGTTGTCTCTGGCTAGAATCCTCGAATGCAGCGGTCAGGGAGACCACTTGCGCATCAAAATAAAGATTATTCGACGAGATGGGACGGTGAATAACGCTCTATCATTTGAAGTCACTGATGAAGGGGATGAGAGCGCTATGGATGTGGAAGAGACCGTTGGGTGGAAAGATGTAATTGATTCAGGATGGAGGTTCGTCGACCTAGTTTGACATGAGGTCACGTTCCTTTTTGTATATTGGTGGTCGACAAGAATAAAGCCCCTCTTGAAGTTACTGACAGTGGGACGAGACGCAAATTGCCATAAATAAAATTATAATCGAGAATTAAATGTCCGTGCTTTGGAAATGAGAACGATAAGCGGATGTGGTAGATAGGTAATAGTTAATCTAGCTAGTATTAGTAATGTGCAACGCACCACCTCTGGTATGTATGCCTTTCACTTGTTCGTGGGCCTTGCACGAGGTTCAAATGGGGCTACGTAATGACCATACATGCTTAGCGTTGTTCCCAGCCCACGATGGACCTCTACTTGGAAATCTTCGAAAGGGAACTGTTCGCCGTCTACGGAGAGGTAACCCTGTTGCTTCTTCGTGGGCTGAATTCGATAAGCGTACGCTTTAACATAGAGTAACTAAAAAAATAGATCAGTATGTTTTGTTACTGAAAGTGAGGAAAGATTTTGCTTTTTGGTTCCAAAAGGCGGCTCCCTTTTCGGCACCATCCAAGCCACCAATAATATCCAAGCGGGAGCCCTTCATAAGAGAGTCTTAACTTCCGTATCTTCAGAAACAAAGAAGAAATCGAACCGCTGGCATAACGCAAATGTCAATTAACCCATCATCCGGAAGTGATACCGGGAATGCCATGAAATCTCTACTCAATCGATGAGAGGTTTTCTGATTGCTCGTGGAGTTGCACACCTTCCAACGTACGGTCCTTTGCCCGCATAGACATACAATATTGGTTCGTCGAACGTCACCCAACCGTCTTCGTCCTCCTTTAGATATTGCAGAGGGGGTAAACCAGCTGTTGGACCATCGTGAAACGACACCTCGGAACCAGAGTTGGAAGGTGAGGCGAGGGGAGTCCTGCCGAGCTTTGCAAGCTCTTTCGTTCGCGAGTGCACTGCTTCGGCCATTTTATGTTTATCTTGTTCAGCAAGCTTGTAGGAGAGTTTCACAGGACAGCGTTTATATTGTGCGACTATTATGAAGGTCAATAATTGACATGGCTCATTCGGCGGAACTACGCACTTCCTTTTATAAGGCCCACCATGAATCTAGTGTCGCCCATCCATCTTAGGTGGTCGGTGCCGATATCCACGTCTGCCATCAAGCCAAGGGACTGAGACATAAAAGAAATGCTCCGCTGCCCTCCTTGAACGAAGGAGAAGAGGTCCACCTTCATATGCCGACCTTTGATAGCTCCAAGTGCGGCCGCAGCGACGTCGAACCCTTCCTAGGAGGCATTTAGAATAATGCCAGGCATGTACTACCATACTCACTTCTATTCCCAGCAAATTCAGGGACAGGCCATTACCGGAACCCGTTGGTATCGGGACCACAGGTGTTGCGAGAGCGTGCGCCGCCTCTGCGTGCTGCGCAAGACCGTTCAAAACTTCGTGTATCAATCCATCACCAGATACAGTGACAATGGCATCATAGTGGTCCAGTCTTAGTGTCTTGGCAACTTCAAGACCATGCCCTTGCCGCGTTGTGTCTGCATAATCATAAGTTAATATAAGTTAGTAAGATGTTCTCGGTAAGCCATCCTGAATACCCACGGATAACTTCTAGTTCGCAGCCGGATGCTTTGAAAAGTGGATAGACTTTGTTTGTAAAGATGGCTGCGCCTTGTTTCTGGAAGACTGAGGTCAGAAAAGTGTGCTCTACATGAGGGCCTCGGACATACCGTCCCTCCAAATGGATTGACAAAGACCAGAAAAGAACGTGAACGCTTGACGCCTATCGAGTGGGGTATCAAGAGCATAGTACGATCAAGACAGCACGCAAAACCTACCGCCGTAAGCTGCGTCCAGCAAAGCGTCTACCCATTCTGAAGTCTTCTCTAGCTCGGTGGCCACAGTGCCTTCCAGTTCGACCAGATGGAACGGAAGTTTCTTTTTTCTCCTGTACAAGTATACAACCTTTACACTCTGGGACTCATTGTCAAAGCTAGCATTCAGAACATCTCGAAGAGGTATATCTCTGTGTGATTCTTTGCCATCTGTGTACAATAGTAGGCATAGTCAGGCTGAGTACTGAAAGTGATAGCATAAGCGACCTACTAACGTGTTCCTGAATTTGAACAGAGGTTTCCTTCAGTGTAAGGATGTCGGTACCAGAGTTTAGACGAATAGAAAGGACTTTCTCGTTGCTCATCGCGCAGAACAACGTTCCCGGTGTTGGTGGTCCCCTGTCGTCCAGCCGTGGCTACTTTTAGCGTTGCTCTGCTTTTATAGCAGCCGGACCGGCAAGGCAGAAAATAGGGGCTACAATGATATCCATGCGGTGTGTAGATAATGACGAGTCATATCTTTTTCTCAATCTCGACAATCATAATGTCTGTAGTACATCAGGTGGCCCAGTCAGGTTTTGGTGCTGGCACGAATGAGCTGTATGATCGGTAAGCGCGCAGTCCTAATTAGCATCAATATGGTATTGAAGTCCGGTTTGAAGAGCCCGGCCATCTTATCAAAAGGTGTCCCTGGATTTCATTCGTGATGCACTTCCATCGCATGGGGAACTGAATGTTCTTGAGTGAGTGATCATTCGATCCAAACTTTATAGGGAGATCACCGTCGTTTCAGGATTGGAGCGGGAACAGGAATATTCACTCGAGCATTGCTCGCAGATCCAGCATGGAATAATTCCATACGTGAATTGAGAGCCGTTGAACCCAGCGAAGGAATGAGGAATGCATTCACTAGTAAGATCACTGATAAACGAGTCAGCATCTCCGATGGTGTCTTCCAGTCTACTGGCGCCCAAGATGCCTGGGCTGACCTCATCGTGATTGCACAGGTGCGCTACCAATACAAAGCCCACATTGTACTAATATTTCTGACAATCCATTGTTGTAGGCATTTCATTGGTGCCCTGACTATAACGCTGCCTCTGCCGAGTTCGCGAGGGTTCTTAAGCCTCAAGGCATCATGGCTTTCATCTGGAATCTTGAAGACAGGTAATCAAATGTGAATATTTCATTTGGCCTACTTCTTATGCGACGTCTAGAGAGGGAGCGGAATGGGTTGGAAGGCTACGAGATGCCTATGAAGCCCATGAACAAGGCACCCCACAGTTTCGACTCATGCTTTGGAGGCAGGCCTTTGAGACACCATCCTACAAGCAGAACTTCCAAAAACCCGAAGAACATGTCTCCAGCTACACCTTACACACGACAAAGGAACACGTCGTTGATCGAGTTTTCAGCAAGAGCTACATAGCTGTCTTACCGGACGACCAAAAGACGGAAGTCAAGAATGCCGTGCAAAAAATCCTCGATGAGTCAAATAAAAGCTGGATAGATGAAGCTGAAGGAATATTTGAGTACCCATACAGGAGCTTCACAGTAGTTGCTCGCAGGAAGTAGCGAATTGTATACACGAGGCAAGGGTCATGACGTAGTGCTTATTCTTAGGAGATGAACGTTTGAACCCCGGCAAGGAGAGCATATCAACGAGTATACTTTGTCAACAACCCCCTTCGTCAGGCAGAGCCAAAATGTGCGACATTCACAAAGTTGCTGAAGCAGGGTTTGGAACTGGCACGAATGAGCTCTACGAGCGGTGAGGCCTTAAGTACTTTGACATTCGAGGAAGATACTCATGTGCATAACAAATGGAGGGCCCGTCCTTCTTACCCGCCTCAATGCCTGGAGCCACATGACATTAACTGGGCCTTTTAAAGTGTTAGAGTGGGGCCCCTTATTGCCGACCAGATTAGAAACTGAAATCACTTGGTTCCAGAGTAGGCGCTGGCACAGGAATCTTTACGCGAGCACTCCTTGCAGATGAAGGCTGGAATGCTTCCATACGACGGCTTACGGCGGTAGAGCCCAGTAAAGGCATGCGCGACCTTTTGTGCCAGAAAGTCCGCGATCCGCGAGTAGATGTAGCAGACGGTATATTTCAGTCAACGCAGATCGCAGAAAAATGGGCGGATGTCATATTGATAGCACAAGTAAGCAATGCGCTTTGGATTTCCAGATAGCAGCTAACATAGCCATAGGCTTACCATTGGTGCACAGATTTCAATGCGGCGACCGTCGAGTTTGCCCGAGTTCTCAAGCCGGGAGGTATAGTAGCGTTGACATGGAACTCGGAAGATAGGTTGGGCAACCCAAGCTTTCATGATATTATCTGACTTCATGGTAGATTAGGTGCTGATTGGGTATCGCAAATTTGGAAGGTCCTGGGGAATCACGAAGAGGGCACTCCCGTGAGGGAACAAACAGTGGCGCCAGACTTTTAAAAGCGACACATATCATGGATTTTTCGAGGCTCCTCTAGAGCATGTTTGGAAATATAACCAACCAGTGACAGCGGAAAGTGTGGTTGAAAGAGCCCTGAGCAGGAGTTACATCACCCTTTTGCCCTCGGATGAAAAGGAGCTCATCAAAAGGGAACTCGAGGAAATAATGGTTCAAGCCGTCAAAGATTGGATAGATAAGCCACGGGGCATTTTTCAGTATCCATATCAGAATCGGGTAGTGGTGTATCGTAGAAAGGTTTAAGAAGGTGGATGGTAGAGCCAAGAGATAGCCTGAGACTGGGAATTACATTTCAGCCAATCAAATTAAGGCCAAACAAAGCCGCCATCGGCGCTTGTGCCTCGTCCAAGCCCTGGTTGGAAAGTTCAGGATTTGAAAAATATTCAAAAAGGCTTCAACATATGGCAACATTCTCGTCGTCTCCTGCGCCGCGAAAGTCCTCTAGATTACAGCCTCGTGGTAGCTCACCAGCGAGGAGAAGTCGGTTGGCTGCGACACCCAGTTTCACGAATGATGGAAATTCCACAACCTCTGCAATGGATATCGACGAACGGGCATCCACGATAACAGATAGAAGTTTGTCGAGGATGGGAGGGGATATGTTGTTCGCAAAAACGGACGAGATGTCGGTATTGTTTTATGCCAGTCTGCCATTAGAAGTGAAGCAGGTCCTGCGGGTATCTGGTGCGTTGATCTTTACACCAAGAAATTTCGCGTTATTTACAGTCTTGAAGATTTCAAAACAGATCCGTACTCTGGGGAAATTGATACGACAACAGGTTTCGCGCTTGTGACGTCTGTACAGACGTGTTTTGTGTGGCAGCATGCTCAAGTACGGCTGCTTGACTCTCAGTCTATTTCTTGTTCTCACTGGATCTCTAGGCTCTCAAAGGTATACCGACATGTTATATCTTTGCTTGTCCTCAGGATGTCGCCCTGCGTCCTCCTTTCCATGCTTTGGTCCCTCAGGGATCGTCAAGAGAACCCGGCCTAATTCTCGTTTCAGCTGGTGGACGAATTCGCTTCTGGGATAGCATAGGTATTGGTTTGGCGGGAGGAGAGAATTTCAGCGCCTCCCAGCTAGAAGACATGGTGTACGATGAAGAAGTCACCAATCTCGTGCGAGCAGATGTAAGTTATACTTTGAAGCTGTGTTTGCAATATTCAATATTCATCCCCGACCAGGCGCAAACTTACATCCTCTCGACGTCATACGGGAGGCTATACCGGCTCGTACTGTCATCAACTGGTGGAAAATATCATCTCACATGCCGAGCTTTTGCTCGACCAACTGCCACAGGCGCCTTTTCGCGGCTCATCCCTTCGTTTTTTGCATCCGGCTCCAATCCGGCGTACGACGTGAAAGACAAAGCAAAACATATACATGCTGTAGCGCTGGGGCTCCAATCCGCTAATGGAGATCGTCAAATATGGGCGCTTGCTAATGGCCGAGTGCAACAATGGAACATGAAGTTTGAGGGATGGGAGGATATCCTGTTAGAGCATGATCTCGTCGAACTACTGTCAGAGGAAGTGACCAGAAAGTTTGATGTCGGAGACAGAGACCCTAGTCAGGACTTGGAGCTTTCGGACTTGGCGGTTTTTGGGTAAGAAGATATATTTTGTGAAATCAATCTCTTGAATCTAACTATCTCTATAGAGATGGAAACATCGCCCTTCTTATATCTTATTCCGGGAAAGAAGTATCGGACGACTTTAGGCGGCTGTACGCTCTTGCTGAGCTGCGACCCTCAGGTACAGGCTTCTCTCCGATTTCTCTCAAAAGCGTGCCCTACCAGACTGTAAGCGATTCGGCACATTGTCCTACGAATTCATTCAATGATTTGGGTAGACGAGCCAACCTGGCCCACCTGTACACCCTCGAATCCAACTTATATACGGAGGCTCTATTGTAAGTGTACAGTTCGGAGACGCCGTGGCATTGTGTGCTCGAGGTTTGTGCTCTGGCCGTATCTTATCCGTCTCTTATTGATACATGGTTAGACTCCGAGTACCGTGACAGACTAGAACTGAAATCAGCTAATGACAGAACACTTGGTGTTGGTGTCAGTCCAACGAACAACTTCCTGATCATCTTGACGGCCACGACCATGATGAAAGTATCCCTCGAACTTGAGAAGATCCAAGGATTCCGGCCTGAGTACGTGACATACTGCTTATATAACCCTATACGACTGAGTTTCTTTCAGGATCGGTCGAACAAACCTCATCAAATCAACCATGATGCAAGCAATTCTGTACGGCGCTGCTCCCGTAGTACGCTCTTGTCATAAAGCTCGGCTTCTATTGTGATCTAACCTCAGTATCATAGAATCCTCTCAGATTTAGCTTTCCTCCTGACTTGAATGAGGATGCATTAATGCAGGGTGCGGAGCAGCTCAGCTCGGCTGTTCTGAGATCAGGTAGGCTTTCATCACATCAAAAAAGACTCCATATATCTGAGCTTGACTGCAGATCCCGAAGTTGTCCAGCAAAGTCCAGATATGACAGCGCAACTCGGTCGACGAAAAGAGCGACTGAGTTGGCTCATCAGCTTTATCAACGAAAACGCCGTCCTTGTCAAAGTATGTCCCTCTCCCTTCGAACATTTACTTATAATTACCTTGTTTAATATAGATGTCGCAACGCAGCCGACAACAACTTGCAACTGACGCTGAAAAGCTGTACGCTGCCCATCAGCTCTGGCTAAACTACAATCAATTTCTTTCGTATGTTGCTGCCTTATTTACGAGACCTCGCTTACCACGTAGTCCAGCACACCACATTCGCAAAGCGTCCTCAAAGACTGTGTAACGGCGTACATGCGAGATCTTGGGGACAACTCTCACGAAGACGTAATGCGAGCCTTCTTCCGCTCCTATATAGGGGACCTAGGCCGCCTCCTGAAGAAGGTTGCGGAAATTGTTAATACGCAAGCCAGGTCTCCTACTGGTAATGTGCAAACACTCTTACCCGAAGCAAACCGAGTCGTTGTAGTCAGTCAGCCCTTCTTCTCTGTCTTTTAACACTTACGGAGTAAACGCCTGATTGTAGACCGTTATGAGGTCGGCCTTCGAATACAGGACCTACAATGAAGCTGTCTATGGTGTTGATACTCCGATGATCAAAGCTTGGACAAGCCGGCCCAGTATCATTGATGCAGTTCTGTCTCTGTTCGATTTGACAACCAAAGCGGTGGAAACTGGTACTTCAAGAGGCAAGGATAAGGAGCCCAGTTCACAACTACCTGCTCTTGCGGCTGCTCTCTTCGAGTCTATTAAAGAGAGGCTTGATTGGCTAATGAGCACCGGAAAAGATAACCAACGTGACGCTGACGAACTACAGCAACGCTTTGCGGTCCTCCGTCCTGAGGTGCTCGAGACTTTGAGTGAGCCACCCACTCAATTCCATCCGCATAAAGCTAACTATGTTTAGGACGCTGTGGTTACGAACAGGCTGCATTTACTTTGGCCGAGCAATACCAAGACTTTGCTAGCTTGGTCAGCTTGTGCCATCGTGAAACTGTATATCCACCCGAGGACAATCCTCATCTTGAGCGGATTCAAGGTTACATCGAAAAATTCAAGGAAGACTTCACAACTGAACTCTTTCAGTGGTACATTCAAAATGGTAATACTTTTTGTTTCGTTAAAACTACTTTCATTGCTTAATATCCACTTAGGCGAGCTACGCACAATGTTTGAACAAGAACCTTCCACCTCAAAATTCTTGGATTCTTTCTTCCGCGAGAGACCACACCCATCGATTTCTTGGATTCATGATCTGGGAAAGGAAAGATTTGACTTTGCCGCAACGGCCTTGCTTCTGGACGCAGACACAGCAACTAATTTGGAAGCCAAACAGGCATGTCTATAGATCTGCTTTCATTATACTGTTGCTAACAATGGATATGTAGCTGATGCTCAGCATTGGCAAACTCGCTCAACTGTCATCTATGCAAGAGACGAATGACCCTGACGATACTGTCCTTGACTGTAAGTCTTCTGTCTTATATGATTGATTTACTCGCAATTCAATATTCGTCTTGTAGCTTTCCATGACGGCCTAGACTTCATCAGTGTACACGAAAATCTGCAACAAGAATTCCGCTCCGCTCTTGCGTCTGTCCGAGGCCGACAGTCAGTCGATGGCCAGATTGAAACCATTCTCAAAGAAAAGGGCATCAGGGTCGCAGGAAAACCAGCGTTCACACATGTTCGTCTCCTCTTTCAGAATTTGGCCCCATACCCGTGACGCTGCTAACTCACTGGCTAGATCTTTAAGGATCTTCTCCGACAGTTGTTACAAGGTCGTGCATTATCAACGGAGGATGCAGTTGACCTGATGACTCTGAAAGACAACTCGGAATCTGTCGAGGATTATGCGACAAGCCTCCATCTGTTGACAAATGTCAAAGTCAGTCGGACTCTTTACCACCATTCTGACCTGTCTAACTTTGAAGTCAGAGCCTTCCAGAAGCGAGAAGAATATCTGCTTTCCGTACAGTCTGGCGGCGTGTCTATCTGCATGATGAGTAAGTGGTCCAACACAACTGAGAAACCTTGATGTTCTACTCATTAAATATTTGTAGCTGGGAAACACTTCAGAAAACTTCGGACGTCTCCGACGACGATTTGAATGCGAGGTATCAAGAAACAGCATTGTATTCTATACTGGTCTCTGCACTTCAACGAGAAGATGGTCCGCTTGTCCAACCCAGCGAGGCCCTCATCATCCCTACACCTGAAGAAATGGCTTCACGCTGGCCTGGAATGTCGACAGACCAGATCGAGGCATTGGGTGGAGACTACATTTCAGAACAGGACCGGCTTGGAGACCTGGAGTTGGACGATGTCTTCACCCGCATCCATGAACTAGCAGCGCATGCGGTTGAGTTGGCAGAAGATAGATAGGCGTATTATTTTACAGTTATGGTTGTTTAGGTGCTGCAGCGGATCGTGTAAAGACCGAAGAGACGCGTCTCGTGAAATTTTGTAGTTCGACGCGTGTGCCAATTTTGATTAGCTCAAAATTGCGTCGCCGCCATTCTTTTGTATAGTCCTCTGTTCTGGACTTTTCTTGCATAGACCATTGAGAGAAGAAGGTAGAAAGTGCAACTTCTTTATCTAGGGCAGTTGCGGACTCCGGAAGACTACGAAGAACCTCTTCCTTCGCAGCATAAAATCTCGAATTGCTCTAGAGTTCATTTTAAGAACGAAATTGAGTGAGATATGAAGTATAACGTACGTCCAACCAGAAACCTTGATGCAATGCATCCAATTGCTGCCTTTGGACTTGGAATTGAAATTCACAATCATTACCGGCATTCTTATTCTCCTCTTTGAATTCAGAGAGCGAATAAGGGTGCCTCAGGTAAGGCGCTGGCGATTGAGATGGCGGGTCATCGTAGAGAATGGGCCGCATGTGTGAAATCGGGTGCGGAGGTGCGACGAAGTCTTGTCGACGAGTAGACACATGCAGCAGCCGCGTAAATGCTCCATTTATCAGCTTCGCCTGCGAACTGGAGGCTTTCGAAAGGATCCAAGACGAGTGCATACTGGTAGTGTCGGAGTCTGGAGTCTAGAGGCTCCCTCGCTGCGATTCGCGAAAGTGTGTGACACTGGCTGACTGTGGGCCCCTCACGTGCATCACTCACACTCAAATATGACTGCCAAGACTTTCCTGATATTTTGATACTGTCATGGTAGTCCAGCAAGGCTGCGTTGAGCCAACCACGCTTCGCCAACTGAAAGAGCAAGAAATAGAAACGTGGGTTCTGATTAATACGTCTTTTACGCTCAAGTAATTGGATCGTGTTTTCAGTTGCTCTCGTTGTACAGCCCCGCATTTTCTCTTTCAATGACAATCCATTGTGTGTACGACCTATATCCACCAAGAATGGGTTGCTCACACTGTTTTGCGATACCGTCAATTCCATTTTGCGTTTCCTATCTCTATTCTTGCACCGCGATACCTGAGCTGGCTTAAAACGCATGGAACGGATTTTGCCTCCATTTCCATGCATGAGTCTATCCTTGATTCAATTATTCTTTCCATACGTAATTGTGGGCCTTTTTATCGCGTAACTAATCTCTCCAGATAGTATTGCTAATATACATAAAGACACCTTCCAGAACCTGGGGCCACCAGAAGATCTCCTACTTTCAGGATGTCCTCGTCGTCTGTATCATTCCAGTTTCTGCTCAAATATCAGCTCGCAATCGTTGGTTTCCTGACGGTTGGTTACTTTTTAACATTATCCTATCTCTATGGACCAACCAGGAAGGAAAGCCATCTTGAACTTCAGCGCGGAGCTCACCACTAATATCTGACTATTTTTAGTTGAGATACCTTCCAACAGTAGGATCGACTCTCCCCTTATTATCTCAAATTTCATGTATCCGCTTTCTCATGGACACTAGGAAGGCGATGGAGGATGCGCTGTCAAAGGTACTATCATGTATACTCCGAGCTAACGCACACCTCACGCGTATATTAGTGGCCAAAATCCCTATTCATAGTCCCCGCTCTCTGTGAATGGGTTGTGATCGCCACTGAACCGGCGCTAATTGATGATATCCGTAAAGCGCCCGAGAGCGTGCTCTCTGCGTCTACCGCGCTTAGAGAGGTAAGTCAATAATATCGCTCTACGTGTAACTTGCTTTCAATCTCATCGGCGCTCTGCTCTTGCCAAGGGACTCCAAACCGACCACACCGTAGGACCACATATGTTCGACAACGACTACCATATTGCCATCGTGAGATCTCAACTTACTCGGTCACTCCCTCGTCTGGTTCCTGAAGTTCATGATGAGCTTATTGAAGCCTTCAAAGACTACATTCCACTCACTGAGGGTAAGTCATCTACAAAACCAAAAAAAAAATGCAGATAAATCGACTCATGATGGCGTCTTCTTTTCAGACTGGTCGACGGTCCAAGCTTATAATATCGTGGCCAAACTAGTCTCTCGAGCTAGCAATCGCATTTTTGTGGGCGTACCTTTATGTAAAATTCCTATCATGCTTGAAAGAAGAAGAAGAAAAAAGTAAAACTGATCCAAAAAATAGGCAGAAACCATGATTGGATCGACCTCAGTATCCAGTATACCTTCGATGTTGTACAAACTGGTCAACTTCTCCGCTTTTTCCCTTCCTTCCTGCGACCGTAAGTTTGAAATTCGTTATTTTCTCCGAAACACTGATCGAAGACCCATCCACTTCAGTTTAGTCGTTAAGCTCATTTCCCAGGTGAACAAACGCACCAAGATAGCGTTCGATCTTCTCCAACCTCTCATTGCCGAGAGGAGAAAAGAAAGAGAAGGAAAACCGAAAGAATATCAGGGCAAGCCAGTATGGCGGATAACTACGTTGATGAACCAAGTTTAACTCCCTCTATAACAGGAGGATATGCTCAGTTGGATCATGGATGAAGCGAAGGGAACTGAAACAGATGACTGGCATCTGACCTCTCGAATCTTGATGGTCAACTTTGTAGCCATTCATACCTCTTCTGTTGTCGGTGATTGGTTTTCCTTCAGACTCGCTTGACTAACGAGTCCTTGTAGACTTTTACTCATGCTCTCTACCATCTCGCCGCCAGCCCAGAATATCTTGAACCTCTTCGAGAAGAAATCGACAATGTAACTTCTCGCGAAGGTTGGACAAAGGAAGCTTTGGATCAAATGTCCCGTGTGGACAGTTTCATGAAGGAGTCGCAGAGGCTCAAACCCATGGCTAATTGTGAGCTCAATTTATAGAAATAATAGGACGTGTTGACCCACCTTATTTAATCTGGGCCAGATTTGATGAACCGCGTGGTCATGAAAGATTATCAATTCTCGAATGGGGTGACCGTTCCAGCAGGCTCCGTTGTTGGAGTTATGGTTAACCACCATACATCTAAAGATATATTCGAAGAGCCATACAAGTTTGATGGTTTCCGATTCGTCAAGATGAGAGAGCAGGCAATTACTGCCGGCCTAACAGAGAAGAAGTTCAACATGGTTACGACTGGCATTGAATCATTGGCTTTTGGTCATGGCAGACATGCCTGTCCAGGCAGGTTTTTTGCTACCGCAGAGCTTAAGCTCATGTTTGCGTACATGGTAATGAATTACGACCTTCGCACAGTGGAGGAAGGTGTGAGACCAAAGGATTTCTATTTTATGCAAACGTGCATACCCAACATGAAAGCGGAGATTCTGTTCAAACGCAGGCAGGTGTAAGAAAGAGGAGCTGTAGAATACGATCTTTAGGTTGGCAAAAAATCAGAGATACGTACCGCAAATGCCATCGGTTCAATCGGCTTATAGAGTTGTTGAAGGAGCGAATTAAGTGTTCCTCAAGCATATTTTGGCCAGACTTTAGGCGCATGTAACAAGCCAGCCTAATAGAGCAGATGCTCCGGAGTCTGGCCGCCATTGTTACTCGTTAAGCGCAACGGCTTAATTGCTGGGGGTCTAACGTTGGGATTGTTTCATATCGGGCCTGAGTAGAATAAGAGCATCCCATTTATTAGTTAATCATGAGCAGGTACGCGAGCATCCTAGATGAGTGTTTCACCAGAGCGAACCTAACCAGCGTTGGTATTGATACTGATGCAGGTGTAGATAACAAGCTCACCTCTTTGCCAGTCTTCTTGATCTTCTCTAGTAAGGCATCGTAGGGGATTGTCCCAGTCACCAAAACCTCCTGCTTCTCAAGGTTCACGTCGTATTCAGATACACCTACAAAAAACCGCGCTTAGTAACCCAGACGATGAGTGCAAAAAAAATGTCCTTACCATCGCCGTTGTCCTGTGCCTTCTTCAAAACGCGGTTGACTGCTCCAGAGCAGCCACCACAGGTCATCTGTGGATCATGTTGAGAGATAAAAAAAGAGCCTTTTAATCTATACATACCTTAACATCGAATTTGTACTTGTGGACGTCAGACTAACACAATAGTTAGATCAAGTATATTGCCAAGCTCTCAAACTCACCATTGTCACTGTCACGGGAAAAGGGTTAGGACTCTGGTAGATCGAGAGATGATTTCTCTTGTGCGGGAACGAAGCCAGTACTCACATTCACAGAGAGAGGATGGAAGAGATTATTAAGCTCGTTTCTTGAGCCACCGTTGCTTTATACCCTGGGAGACAGTCCAAAATTGGTAACTGGTCAATTCCGCCATCTTCGCGTGAGGCCCGCCTGACAAAGACAATACCGAGTTCCGTCCATAAAATCACGGCGCCTTAGAGTCAGCACCAGGAGGCGTGAACCTCGGGTGTAAGTTTTAGGATGCGGCCGAATATATCCCGACCAGATAGCACATGTCAGATCACTTCATTGTATGTGGTAAACTATAAATGTTGTATGATACTTCCAGTGGTTTACTCAGATACTTCATTAATGCCTAGTGCGATTGAGCTCAACAGTCTCTTCAGCAGAGACAGCTTCCCACCCATCAGCTGCTCTCGAGCGACCTGTGAGTCTCTCAAAGGCGTTCCGTGCCCATCCTAATATGCATAGTTTATCGGAATTCAAGTTGATCAGACGATGGAGAGATACTTACCTACGACGCGAGGCTGCCCCTCGGATTCAGAGGTTTGAGTGATGTAATATACCGGGATGCCCGCGAGTACGAAACCTGGAAATCGCATTAGCGAAATACTTCAACGAGTGGGGAATCGACATACCAAGTACAGCAAAAGCCTCAACGGGTGCTGCTGTGATGGGCATGCAGAGTAAGAAGAGGGAAACCTGGAATATTTTTAGTGAGTGCGCTGTCCCCAGATCAAGCAGAATCACATACAGCACAAAATGTTAAAGGTGTGATTATCCAAGTTTTGTAAGGCCTACAGACGTCATCAATTACAGACAAATCATACTACAATTTGCTAACCTTTCAAGCATAGGTTCTTTGATTCGCAGGATTACAAGCCCGAGCACCTGTAATCAAAGAATCAAAAGAGGCATTAAAGTGATATCCAAAAAAGACGCTGACTGTTAAGAAGTAGAAAGCCCAAGCCGCAACGACGGAGAAATTGATCAATGACCTGAATCCGTTTCCAACAAGGATAAAAGCGACTGTAATTCCTGATTGTAGCAAAGTGGCATTGAGAGGGGTATGTCTAGTTGGATGAAGTTTTCCGAATACCGCTGGAAGGTATCGTTCTCGCCCAGCAGCATAGACGAGTCGAGCAGAGGTATAAAATGAACCTAGCAGGTTTATTCAGAAATCAAACATGAATAAGTTGTCGGACACCAACCATTTAAAGCACCAAAACAGGAGAAGGCAACCATGAAAGCAAATAGTGCGCCGCCGATTGGCCCGAACAGTGCGCGCCCAAAATCCATCGCAACCGTGTTGCTGAGGGCCACAATGTTCTGAAAGTCCTCCGAAGTCAACTCAGAGGCCCAACCGAAGAAAGAGTGGAATACCTTATCCAACACCACAAAGTATGACACATTCGCAAGAAGAAACAAGACCTATCACCCAGGTTCAATGACCTGGATACTGTGGACACTTAGAAAACGACCTACCGTGACGATCGCCATACTAGAATGTATAGCTCGTGGAATATTCTTCTCCGGCGATTTGATCTCTCCGCCAACATAGTTTGCCTGATCCCAGCCATCCACAGCAAAGAGACCAGAGTAGAGCGCCAGTGAATAAGCCGACGGGCTAACGCTCGCACCTGAAAAGAGCGGTTCTCTGAAGGAAGTCGACTGTTTCCCTCGAGCTAATTGCACAAATCCAAGAACGGTTACGAGAATCTACCAAAACAGGTGAAGCATCCTGTGAGCGACAATTTTGTAAAGTCGCTTACAAGAGACAAGATCTGGAAAGACATCAGCTGTAGGTAGCATCATGAAAATTAGGAGACGCACCTTGACGGCTGTAAATACTACAGCGACCCTTGTTCCAAGCTTCTTCCCGGCAATACAAACCAGCGTGATGATAGCCACAGCTGCTACCGCAACAAGCTTAATTGCCCATTGAGGAATATCATCCGGGGACACATCCTCTTTTGTGCTATGAAAAAATATCCTGTTCAAGTACTCTGAAAAGATGATAGCAATGACCGCGTTTCCACCTGTTAGAGACACCCTGAGTTTTAGTAGAACCCTGAGAATAATATAGTAACGCACCCGGCTTTAAGGCAACTATGGCTGTCCAAGCAAATAGGTAGGATACCAGAGGGCCGTACGCATATGATAGGTAGGCTTGTGCACCTCCATTTTGCGGGATTGCGGATCCAAGTTCTGCGAAACTGCTGGCGCCTGTCCAGGCTAATAAACCGGATGCTAGCCAGACGAGAAGGCTAGCTCCGACACTGTGCGTATTTGCAACTACGACACCAGGCGATGAGCTATCAGGGAGTTCTCAGCCAAGTCGAGAAGACAGGGTTTAAACATTGACTCACAAGATACCTGAGCCTATCTATAGTGCAAATGGTCAGACGCTAAAATGACCAAACATTTAGAAATCGTACTTGAAGTCCCACAATGAGTGCAATGCCTGGAGATCATTTAGTACGAGTCAATTAACGTAGATATGTCCACATACCATTTACAAGGCCAATATCCTTCCCAGATCCTTCTGTATGTGCACCTCCTGGTTCTGTCACGCTCGCACTAAGTGGTAACTGAGTTGGGTAAATCAACATGTTGGCCCCAGTCGAATATAATTGACAAACCAGATCTCGTTGAAAATCGAAGCCGGATTCTGAATACGACCTTCCACGAAAAGAACATAAACTCTCGTGCGATTGTGAACAGGTTGCTTTTCATACCGGGCTCTTCTAGAATTGCTGGCAGGACCTTGGGAAACTTCGAGCGCTCGTAATGAATCGTCAGAGTCGTTTGACTGTCTTGGAGAAAGAGGGGGAGATTGAGGATACGACCTCAGAACTACATATTCGTCTCGAGCATGATGCGACATGGATAGTACAAGGAACTACAAATTCGACGTAAATTTCGGCATTAGTGGCAGGTGTTTGCAACCGCTTGCTTGGCAGACACAAGTCGGTCCGAAAGATAGGGGCTAAGAAACTTTATTTATTTAAGTACTTCGAACAATCTACGCTTGAGATTTTGGAGGTCTGTCTAAGAGAGCTTGCGCAACAACAGCGTGAATAGCATTACAAGAGCTCTGGCATAGACTCATACACTATTCCAAATTTTCTCCGAGTCAGCCAATTAGTTCAACGCGTTCCACAAAGAGCTTACAGTCAAAATATCGCTGGGTGATATGGAACCCGCTTGCCATACGCTTGTCACGGTTTCAAGAGCAGGCATACACGCAAGTACAAGAGTCCCTTGCGAAGCACGCGCCTCTGCTTCATTGGGGTCTAGCCAGACTTCTGAGCCCAGAAGAGCCTGTTACATGGGGTCAGACTCACGATTGTCAAAGTGACGAGGGCATACCGCTGAACAGGAGGCAACGAGCCCAATGACTTCTATACCCGCATCTGCCAGTGCTGTACTTGCTGCGATGGAACCGGCAGCAACACATCCTTGGATCCCATCCGTTTCTAGGACAGTGATAAATATATCGATAGTTGACTTGGGAAACGTTTCAAGACGAAGAGAAGCCACAATGGCTTGGTAAATGGCCATACCGATTGACCTATCTTCCGCATCCTTCAACAGGTTAGTAGCATGAGAAATGTCAAAGCGAGCAAACATACGCGCATGGGTGCTCTACGACGAGGAGAAGAATATGGAGCAAATTTTACTTCAACATTCAGTTTTCCTTTTTCATGGAAAGCAGTAGCTTTGGATTGTCGTGGGCCGTACCTACCAACGGTCTTAAGCCCAAATGTGTTAATCAACTAAGAAATCTTACACGGCACATGCAATTTTAGTTTTTTGAGTTTCAATATACGCTGAGCCAGTTGCGTGATTGATCAATCCTGGCTGTAGGACTTTGAGTAGGCGATTATATTGACGGAATAGAAGAAATGGCGTCAGCCTCACTAACAAATTGGCCGAATGTCTAAAGCCATTCTATTTTGCCTGGGTTGACCTAGGGCCCACTGCTCAGTTGAGACTGGCTCATCGTCTAGAAAAACTGGAGGTGCACTCTCTTCTGGACCGTTTATTCTTCTTCTGTCGAACGTCGATTGAGCCATGATATATGCTATGTTCAAGCGACAAGTATCTGGATAAGATACTATTACTAGGAAAACTTGAAAGTCAGCCTGGGTCCCTGATTCGAGTTTTTGAACTCCGACACTTGACTTCAGGTCATGAAACTCTCGATTTCCCTCAACAAACCAAAAGCTGCGCAGACTAAGCAACCTCCTCTTAAACCATCTGCATTTGGGTCTGCTGAAGAAGATGTCGAGGAGAATGTCGAACAGACTAAAACAGGATCACTGGCTCTTGCAGCGCAAACTTCGAAAGCTATGCGAAAACGCATAGATGCTGAGAAACAAGTGGATGCATCTGTGTTCGAATATGACGAAGTATGGGACAAGATGCAAGAAACCAAGCAGCGTCAGAAGGTTGCTAAAGAGGTTGATGCCACTGCGAAAAAGGTATACACTGTTTTTTGGGGTAAACATCAACCTGCAGCTCATCGTCCTTTAGCCTAAATACATTCAAGGTCTACTGGCTACAGCATCTACCCGGAAGCTTGACCACTTGAGAGCTGAAGAAAAGATGATGCAACGAGAACGTGAAGCAGAAGGGGACATGTATGCAGATAAAGAATCTTTTGTGACTCAGGCCTATAAGGATCAAATGGAAGAGGTGAGGAAAGCGGAGGAAGAAGAGAAGAAAAGAGATGGTGCGCTCTCGCTCAAACGTCTTGCTATTTACAACTAATGATATGGTTCAGAGGCGCGTAAAAAGCAAGGTGGAACGTCAATCGGTTTGACTCATTTCTATCAAAAAATGCTGGAAGAGAATGCCATGAAACACGAGGAGACGGTCGCCGCTACGGAAAAGCGTGTGATTGGACCACAAGCGGGGCCGAATCTCACCATCAATAAACCAGCGAGCATGGCTCCTATGGGCGATTCCGAATTGGCCAAGCTTGCCCGAGCAGAAGGGAAAGAAGTAGAGTTAAATGACGATGGTCAGATTGTGGACCGGGTGGAGCTGCTCTCGGCTGGCCTCAACTTGTCTTTGCCAAATACAAGAAACCTCGGAAAGCTGACTGCCTCTACTTTGAAAGATGGCCAGGATGATCAGCCTATTCAGACCCATCGAGCTGTCGGTACAGCTGCCTCGCGGAGGGAGATCAACGAACGTCGGGCAAGAGAGATTCAACAACAGCTAGCAGATGAGGAAAGAAGAATCGAGCAACAGAAGATGAGCGAAGAAGAGAGAGCTACCCAGCGTGCAGTGGCGAAAAGAAACAATGAGACGTCGGTTGAGGATGCTCGTGCCAGATTCCTGGAGAGGAAGCGCAGGAAACTGGAAGAAGCGCAACAGCAGCCTCAAGACCCGGCATTTCTATAGGGAGGGCTTTGGTTACTGGTTACTGGCGAGTTGATACCCTAGATCTGTATTATTTAGGCCAACACTAATGTATTTACTGAATAATAGGATGGTGGAAACATGGAGTACTCGCTACATAGACGTCTCAACATGGCACTGAGGCCCCAGGCGACTTTTCAATGAAGACAACACGCTGTTAAATGACTGAAGGACCGCCTGAGCTGTTGGTCGTTGGCAAGGATCTTCCTGCAGCATCCATTCAATGATGCTCATGAGTTCGGGAACGAAGTGGCCTGTTAACTTGAGTTTATGTTAGTGTCTTTCTCATTTATTTGAACGCATCACTTTACCTTGCTCCCTCTTAGCATTAAAACACCGAGAGCCCAAATATCTACCTTAAACGGATCGATCCTTCCACGACCTTCTGTTTCTGGAGGCATTTCAGTTCCATAGCATTCCTGTGCAAAGGGTAATCCAGCGGATTGTGGAAAACTCCTGGTACACTCATAATCGATAAACACAAAGCGTCCTTTACGGTCACTCAGTACGTTTCGTAAGGAAATATCTAAATGGGCCATGCACTGCGTGTGCATGAAGGCAATATGCTTGATATCCAAAATTAGGCGAGATATAAAACGGAAAGTAGGCGAAATCTACCTCAATACATTGTCGGAGTGCTGACAAGAATTGCCATTTGCAGCAAAGCAAGTCTGGTTGATGCTCTATCTGTGTCGACCATGCATCCATGACGATGAAGGCGATAGCATCTTCTTGAAACAAGTCTATGACAGCTTCAGGTATTATCAAAGTTAGCTATCATAGATGTTTAACAAACTAGAAGCTTACGAATCGTGTGATTACCAGGATCCTCCAGAAGTGGCGGCCGAGACAGTACCAAAATTGTCTGATACTCGCGACTCTCGGGATTGACTGCTTTCACCACGAATCGCTTGGAGTCGCTTATTCTCGTCCCTAGGAATAGTCGATCTGGCTAGATGTGTTCGTTCAACTTAGTATCCCTGATGTTACCTTCCAAAGTTTCACGTACCAACCCTGGGTCTGGGCAGAGGTCGTCGTCGCGGTTGGTTTCAGAATACAAACCATAGGGTAGACAAGGAGCTGCAGGACCATAGAGCTCCTTCACATCTTTCACTGTGTCGAGCTGGAGACCTCGATTTCGGAAGAGCTCGATGTACTTGGGCCAGAATGGCGTCAAACGTGCATTCAGGTCCTCTTCGTCTACCGAAGTGTCCGACTCCTCAGAGTCATCAGATGAGAGGGTTCCCTCGTCGCTCCAGTCTTCATCGTCATCAGATGACACCTTTCGTGCATTGAAAGAGCAATCTATTCCAGGACTCTTTTTGGAGATTCCGGGCATAGCGGATGTGGTGAGCGAGAGAGGTTTTCAGTGAGATGTTCAAAGAGAGCAAAGGAGAGAAAAATGGAGTGGGGGTAGGCAAAAACTGTTGATTAAATGATGTCCCAATGGACGGATTCCGATGGAACTGCTCCTAAAACAAGGAACTGATTCCTTCATCGATTACATCGAGCATCGGTTAAGCAGTGAAGGATTATCCTTTAGAGGATTTCCGTTGGGAGTATGAACACCATTTAAAGCAACCACCGCAGCCAGCCTGACTACCCCGTTCCGGAACACATTACCGCATCCAGACAGGAGACTGTTCAATCATGGGAGCCATTGAGTCTTTCGGGGAAAATAACCACACAACATGCCAATTCTGACGGGTGTGATTGAGCAAGGAGCCAAATGCGACGCTCGGGGCACAAGCATGCTTTGTGGGCATGAGTTCATCAACGGCTGCGTGGTCTTAGCGATGAGAACATTGAGAAGAAACCCTTTATTTATGGAAAGAGCTTCACAATCGTTGGCACAGACATGCGAGAATAATGCCACCTGCTTGGTTGTGTAATTTCAGTGATAGTTGGCTGGCAGAAATGTGTCTACCAGAAGGGTGTTATGTTTACCCCAAGGGTTAATCGAGGAGACAAGAAGTGTCATGGTTCCCTTTCACCAGGAAGAAGCGAAGAATTACCGTCACAAGCGCAAAAATGTAGCTTCCCAAGCCTGCTTTCAATCTTCGTCATCACCGCCTTTCCCATGAATTTCAAGATGCCGAGCGCTTTCCATCATCTCCTTAAGTTTCTGCCATTCCATATCGATAACTTTTCGCTCATCTAACCATTCGCAGAAAGCATCTGCGTCTGTGAGATCTTCCGGTGGTTCTCGACCACGAAAGAAGGCCACTCGTTGAAAACCTCCAGAGGATCTCGACGACCGTACATTTTCAAGTTCTCCTTCGATAGTGGAGAATAGATTGAACTGGAATGTGATCAACAAGAGCTTAAACCAAGGTCGAATAGAAAAGCCCCACCTCCCAATGCGAGAACTTGTGATATACGCGAGTTCTGCGGGCGCAAAATCTTCCAAGCGAGTATTCAGATTTTTCATCCTTGTCCGAACGACGTTTCTTTTTATTCGGAATCTAATCTTGATGAGACAAGGAAACTTGGATTTGAAAAGCACATACGTTGTTAAATCCAAGGGGGTCATAAGGTTCTCCTTCCAGGCGACCAACAAGCGTCGACATCCTGCTGCCAAGGTTGCAGGCATCGCAATGTGGAACAGCAAAATCCATGACTGTCAATGAAAACTCGGGGAATTTTTCGAGGTTTTTCTTGTATTCTGGTTTCCAGATGGACGATGCGACCAGCGAATCCCGCATACCTGAGAGTTTTCTTTGGGTGACTTGCAAAGGAACGGAAAAGTATTCTTCATCTATATCTGCATTAGCACGACGTCGTTACGAACAGTAGATAGCCCACTTTCTATGTTGTTTTGCATGAACGCTCTCCGCCTTTTAAGTGGCTGGACAGCAACGTAGACAAAAAATTGGAAAATCTTCTTGAACTGGTGAGAAATATCTTGGTGTGTCTCCATGCTGAACTGCGCTGGGAGCTGAACAACATCGTCGTCCTCAACGATGAAACCTGAGGAGCCGGAAGACGAATCGTCGTCATCTTCATCCGCATCATTGAGCCGAGAAGGCTTTGCACCCTTGAATGGCTTGAAAGATGCTTCATCTTCTTCGCCTTCAGATTCAGAGTCGAGTTCAACAACGTCGTCTGATTCCTCCTTTTTGAGCTTTCGTCCTGAAAATCATAATTAGTTGCACAGTTAATAGGCGGGTCACTCTGCAAACTTCTCAGTTTCTCAAGGTTTTCTTGAAATGTCGACTTTTTGCCCCTCGTACGTAGTCTTGTCTCCAATATACCTAAGTGTGATTTTAGTTCAACTTGCTGGGTCACAGATGAGAGCGCGAGCGTACGCTCTTCGTCGACTTCTTCCACAAGTTCTTTCGCATCATCATCAGTTGAATCGTTGCGGTCTTGAGAAGACCCACGACGCCTCAACCGGCGTCTTTTTGTTGGCGCTGGTTCAACCTCCTCGCTTTGGGCTTCCAGCTCTGATGTCAATACGATCTTAGATTTGGTGTCTTCCTCACGAACACTTAGGCTCGGGGAACGCGACACCAGACGTCGTTTTCTAGAAGATTTGGTTACAATAAGGTTATCGTCCTCGTCTCCATCGTCGTGAGTGGATGCATGTGTGGCGGGTGCAAGATGTATCTCTCCAAGGTCATCGGAGGATGAATCAGGAGAAAAAGTACGCGTTTTTGTCAGTTTTATGGGCGAAGACATGGGGGTAGAGGGTTTTCTTCTGGACTTCGCGTTCCTTTTGAAAGTAGGCGTCGTGCCACCAATTCCAGGCATATCGAAGAGCGTAACTTGCTTCAAATTCTTGGGTTCATTCGTTCGTCTTGAAACCATTTCTGTAGGTCTGATAATTTATTGAAGGTTATTTTGGTGGTGTGACTATCAGGAGCAAGATAAGTTTATAGAGAGTGACCAATGGTGGAGAAAAGGGGCCATGATCATGGTGACTCTGTGTCTACCACGCTCCTCGAATTTCGGCGCTCGATTGCCGCCGCACGCTTTTCCTCCATGCACCGACCTCGTCTCTCTCACTCCGTTGATTAACCCAGAACCAACGTCTCAGGTATAGGAAGTTGATAGGTAATTGAATATTCTATTCTCTGTTAGCTTACTCATAATCAGCCAGGAAATGAATCTTAGCGTTTCTAACTCGACCCCTTCCTCACCAATCGAAGGTGGATTCAAGTTTAATGTTTATAATGACCCTTGGGATGGCCAGGCCGCATCATCTGGTTCTGCTCCAATACCCTCTATGGTCTCGCGCCAATCCATTGCTCCTTTGACATATGGCCTAGCATCTACTCAACATGGTGTCCGACCGAACATGAATAATCGTGCACGGAACGAATCACGGAAACTTCTATCTCACGTTTTACTGCAGCTTGCAAATCGCAGAAAACCGCCGTCAGTCGTTGAAGCACTCACAAATGCTAGCTACGACCCTTCAGAACGTGGCCTCGGTGCTCTAGCTGTGTCCTTCAAAGAAGCTGTTAAGGGAATGAAGTCAGAGAAGAAGCCTGACAGGGCTAACACTCTGCAGGGGGATGATTCCGACGAAGAAACAAGTGACACATTCACAACAGATGAAACCATCGACTTGATGTTGCAACTGGAAGATGTCTTAACAATGTCTCTCGCTCAGGGCTGGATGATATTCGATGACCGGTATGCCGTATGATTAGAGCTGACTTTCTGCTCCTAATAACATGTTAGTCCTAATTGGCAGGAGACTATTGAAGAAGATGGAATGAAACTTGCATCTTCATTTCGCCGTTCGCGTCAAAGCTTCAGAGCTGGAGGGAAAAGGTCACGATCGTCGTCTCCCCAGAAAAACCAGATTGAAGTACCACAACTCCTCTCGGTGTGCATCTCAATTCTGGCATCCGTTGTATCAGAAGACTGTCGGTATAGAGTCGCCTCTCCTCGACCATCTCGCCCTCCGAACATGCTACAGGCTTTGACCTTGAACATTGCTCAATTTCTTGCCCATACACACCGGCACGATCCAGAAGTCATTGCGCAAATTTCCTTCGCTATGATCCCGGCGTTCTCGGCGTTCGAGCCACAGATGCACATCCGTCTAATTACATTCTTCGACATCAGCATCATTAGGGGTGCCCTCTTCTCTTTGAAGCTACTTCAGGGGCAATCTATACTACAAACACCGCCAGCATCGGGTGAGTACTACCATTTGTACCTGCTTCACATGTCTGATTTGCGGGGAAAGCACTCGATCCATTCGAATCCCAAGAACCTCCAGTGGTGTCGATTCAAATTGAAGAAGTTCAACCAGACAATGCGTCCGCCCAACCAACCAAACTCTCCCAGCCGTCGGGACAAATCCAGTCAACCAATAATCCACAGCAACATGCCCACATCTATCACCTAGCCTTTGTTATTCCCCCACTTCTCAGCGCCATATTCGACTCGCTTGAAGTCCAAGATGGAAATATGGACTTGACCATTCCGCCTGTGCTTTTGCTTCTGGTGAAAGGGATGGCAAGCTTTAAGGCGGATCTCTACAACGACTTGCTAGAAATTATTGCTTTCCGCGGTCAAAAAGCAAGAAAGCTTGCCGTCGCCTTTCTGGCACGGTTGTGGCCACGGGCTGTCGGTCATTCGACAATTAGTAGCCCGTTCAGTCCGCCCGAAAGTTGGGAGGCCCGTCGACCTAGAATAGTCGACGTTCACACACATCAATTCACCTCTTGGTTTATGGACTCTCCTCGACCTCGTCTTCGGACGACAGAACTGCGCGACGATTGCCGCTCCTGCTCAGAGCCAGTCGCTGGTTTTTGCCTGATGTGCACCCTTTGCATGGCTATCGTGCATTTGGACTGCTACGACTACCCAGAAGGCAACTCCCAGATCCAGTACTGCATGGCGGATGATGCGCGCGTCCAACGCATTGCCATGTATCGGTTTTGCGATCTAAAGCCCAATGGCGATCCTCAGTCCGAGGGTATCTCGGTTCATGGACACCATCTTCGCCCAGCTAATTGGTTTACGATGTGTCTCTGCTTCGCGTGTAAGCAACCTCTTTGGGGATGTTCGATGCAAGGTTTCAGATGCGTACAATGCTCTATACCTATACATGTCCATTGCACCTCGGCCCTGGGCGCACTCAGCCATTGCGACACCATAGCAGTTACCTCAACAGAAATGACGATAACATTGGACGCTTTGCGACAATCCTGTTTGAACTCCTTTCCGATCCTGAATACACCGAAAGAACAACTCGAAACCTACGGCCATGAAGAAATCTCCATTTTCCGAGAAGTGCTGCGGACTCAAGTACAGTTGTTGGAAAACGGCAAACTCATGGGTTCTATGAGTGTATCGTCTACGGGGTGGCTGTCTAACTCAACCGAGTTCGAGTTGCATCGCGTTCTTGCTATTTGTGAACAGCTTTTTGCGTCCAAACTGCGCTGTACTTCGTTAACAGAACAGTACATGGAAGACACAAACAGCGTACACAATCGACCTTCGGTACTGTTCAATCTTTCGTATATGGAGTTTATTGGGGCGTCCGTTAAAGCTTCCGAGCCACAGAGCCCAAACCGAATGGCCTCGGGCTTCCTCAATGTAGATCATTTGAACGACGATGGTGACAAGACGGATGGCTTCACCTATGAAAGTGTCCCGTTATTGCATATCAGAAATATTTTAGAAATCGATTTCGCCATTCATTCAGACGACGCCGCCAAGTTGCTCGTCAATCAACTCTTACAGCTGGGTTTCATCGACAGGAAAGATCACCAACTTGTCCCATTCGACGATGTAGTCCAAGAGCGCGACGTGGAATGTATTTTTCCACTTCCGCTCGGCCTTGATCTCTCCCTCAACGTCGAGATTTTGGTATCCGCTATTGAGTCCTGCTTGACAGACTTGGATCTAGCCTCCAACGAGTTTGGATTTTTACTTCTCACAAGAAAATTCTGGCCCAATGGTCTCGCTTCCGAGTATGGACTCACGAGGCTGGCTGGCAGAATAATTTCCTGGATTTTAGATGAGGTATGCCTAAGCAAGCGCTAAAAACAAAAATGCCATTGACACCTTGTAGGATGACAAATTAGCCATAATTCTTCGAGAATACATAGCCAAGCAAAACAGCTTGCCTGGTATGCGAACTTCTCGGTATGTGCCTGTGTGGCCTTCGCATTCCGATAATCGACCGGCGCCGTCTGCAAACCTCATGAGCAACGGCGGAGATTTCGTTGTGGCACGTCGAGCACTCCTCTCTCGGTTTGCTGTTCCTTGGCTGCTGGAGCTCCACGACCTTGATCCTATGCTCTATTGTCGAATAATCTTCCAACATTGCATCCAGGCCGCTGACGACCACGAGTTTGAAGTTGGTTTGTCGATGGTCAATAAAGATCCGGTATGCCCAATCTCCTGTGTCAATTGATGTTAAATTTACGTCGAACTAGTCCTCAACTCGATATGAAACAATTCTTCGCGCCATTATCAAGCTAAGCCAAAGCTCTGTTATTTTTACTTCGTTTGACGAGATCCTGCTTCAGTCGATGCAAATAGTTGTGGCTGGTTCTCCTTTGGATAAAGTGAGCTAGACTCGGTTCTGCGAAATATGCCACTCAGATATTTCCCAGCCCAGCGCATCGATATATAAGCTCTTCTCAAACGAAACAGAAGGGAGCCAACGAGGCACTGCATATGCTGAAGTTACCCCTGGCCAATTGGACAAACAAAATTTACTCTTCATGGACTCCTTCCGCGTAATTTTGACTCACGCAAAGCAATCTCCAGAGGGCCTCGAAACCTGCTTGGCGATTCTTCCTTTGGTGGTCAAGTCCGGTATCATCATTTCAACGACCTTCTTCAAAGATGTCTTGGATTTGATCGATGCGGCTCATCTAAGCTTCTTGTCGCATGTTGAAATGCTCTTGAAGGCCATCACGTTTACCTTATGGCTCCGCTCAATAGGCAGACAGGATCTACAAGTGGTCATAGCCTCGCTGCATGCTAAATTCTCGCCGCATTTCGCGGACGCACTTACGACTTCAGACCCTTCACTTGCGTAAGTGGTTTTGAAACTTGAGAAGTCCAGATGTTGATCGCACATTGTAGATTATCTGTGCTCCGGCATTCGTTTGCCGCTTGCCTATTGATATACGGCTGCGAACGTCCCAGTCTCATAGAAAACGGATTCGTAACTCGGAGTGATGCTGACGCCCAACCTTCAAGGTACTTATTTTGTTTTCTCCACCAAGATACTATTTTGACCAGATCAATCACAGGCGGAAGTTTACGACTCGTGGCTCAGAAGTCATGGATCCCATCTTTATTGATCCACTCATGTTGTCTGCCCTACAGCTTTATGTAGAGACTGATTCTCAAGAGGTTCTCTGTTTCGTGGCCAAATTCTTCCATTCTTTCATCATGGAGTCGCCATACCTTGAGGGATTCGAGGTTGACAACTTCGTTTTGCAGAATGGAAAACTAATCGCCAACTGGTGAATAGACTTTCTGGTTTTGCATCTTGACCTGATCATGTATCTTATACCTTTTGTTTAGTGTATGGGCAGCTTATGATATCCAAAGGGAAGATATCGCAGCCGTTCGAACTCATCTTCTACTCCGAAATATTGTGATCGATTCCGATCCATTTGAAGATATTATAGAAACATCTTTAGACCCCAACGGTAGTCCCAAAGAAAAAAGGTTAGTAAATAGTCTCCTATGGTCACGGCATTTTCTCATTATTTCGATTATGTCAAGGCTGTCAGCAATCAATCGAATTTTTCGAATAGTCTCCGACGTGCTGAGTCCGGCTTTCTTCGTCGAAGGCCGTCAATGGCGTTCGAGTGTCGTCCCCATATTTTATCATTATTTTTCGACCTTGTGGTCGGACCCAACGGTGAGACCAGCGAACATCATTATTTCTAGCAGTGTTGATATTTTCAATCAGGAAGAAGTGAGGCTCGCCGTCAAAGTGTTTTCGGCTTCATTACTTCCAGCTCACTTCGATATGATATCACTGTGTTGGGATGAAGCACTCGTAAAAGCTCCAATTAGCGAAAGACTAAGGCTACTCAGTTTTCTTATCCAACTTCGTCCACACTTCCCAACTTGGGGATGTAAGTGTTATCTTTGTCTACACTTGACACTACCTGAATATAACCGACAGTTCTATCATGGAGTTCCATAATTGAAGCGCTGACAGAGTTCGATTACGACACCAATACATCAGTGAGGAAGTTCACTTTTGAGAGAAACAGCCATCTATAACGGCACTACCAGGGTGTGTCAGAGGTCGAGAGTCCTGAGTACCGGATGTCCGCTGTTGACCCAGACATGGCAAACCTCAGAGTAAGCAAGCTCACCAGCACTTTTGTGAGTCCAGCTTGACACAGAACAGGTGTCCATACTTCTCCTTGGAATGCAAATGCTCGCAGATGGGATAGAAATTGACAGCTTCTTCCTCATGAAGCTCAAAGTTCAATTTGTTCAGATGGCCGGATTCATCAACATCACAGTTATGCCAACACCCAGTGGCCGTAGCTTCTACCTTCGTTTTGGCGACATTCCAGAAATTTCAGAAACCTGCTATCCTTGCATTGAAGAGCTGGTCCACGTCCTTGATAGCCCTCACCAGACCAAGACGCCACTTTCTGCTTTAGGTTTACCGGACGACAGCGACGACAAGACGGCAAGTATTCTTGTTGGGTCACTTTTTATCGACGCCGCGCTCTGTGCCCTCTCAACGATCAAAGACCTCCCCATTCTGCCTGTCTTGACTCTGAAAAGCCTTTTGGAAGCATTGTATATCATCGTCCACAAGTGCGACTTTGAAGACGCTATGTTCTCACATATGCAACCTTTGTTACGGCGGGCTGTTCTACGTGCTGTGGAGGTGTTGTCCAAGGAAGACATGAGTTATGAGTTGAGGCAGCTTGCAATGACCATCACTCAAACCTGTATCAAGAAGTGGCATTCGATACTGGGTGCTAGCGTCCCGTAAGCATTGATATTCTGATCTCACGGCATTTGGCTTATTTTGGCTCAGGGCGATTCTGGACACTGTCACCACTGAAGTTGCAGGGCAAGTGCGGCATAGTCAAGATCCTCTGGTTGTCCAAGGAAAGCTTCTAATTGGCACTACATTACACACGTGAGTTCTACTCTTTGGAATCTAGTTCTGGCAGGCTTAGATACCTGTTTTCAGATTCTCCCAGAACGGTCTTCTGCTTAGTTTGTTAAGGGTTCGTAAACGTAATTACTGCTCTGTATTGCTGCTCATGGCCAAATAGCGACCACTCCAACCTCAATTTTTTACGGTCCTCAAACAAGTCTTCGCCCCGTCCGGTTCGGAATCAAACAGCAGTCCCAATAGTATATGCGACCAACTCATCCGCGACACTTTGATCCGTGTCATCGATATTGACGCCGCCTCTATGCAGACGGTGCTCCCGAATGTATGCACTTTTATTGATGTAGTACACAGTCAAGGCTACACCTTCGAAACTATCCTCTGTAAAATCTAAAAGTCTTCGACGAACTTTCTGCTTTTACTCACATTTCTTCAACTTTCTAGTTGTAGGACAACAATTAACTCAGCTTGCGCGAAGACTATCAGATGGCACAATCGCAGCAGCGGACCCTTCACCTTTGATCACAATTTCTGCCATACTCATACAAAATAACAAACGACACTCCAGAGAGCTACTACCGTACGTCGACACCGTTCTCCGGGTTTCCCTAAATAGGTTGAACATCCAAACGGAACCTCTCCTCCGTCTTATCGAGGTTGCCTTAGCTCACAAATCTAAGAGTACCGATGCGTTCGCTGGCGGTTCAACAGATATTATCAACATTTTGTTTGAGATTCTTCTAGATGGGCTGAAGATGAAAACAAAGATGCCTCCGCTAACCATCAAATGTCTGATCGAAGTTGGTTTGAATCAGTTTTGTCTTTGAGGTTCTTGAAGCTAACATGGTGCCAGGCACTTCTGTTAGCTGACCTTTACTCAAGTCTTCAAGCAGGGGCCCGCGATACATTGTTTAAAAGTGCCGTAGACGACTCCTTCACGTTCTTGCAAAATCACTCTTGGAATGAGGAGAATATCGATAACGACTTCAAGGCAGTTGCCGCGGCCGCAACACTTTTTCTACACGAGATTAATCGGAATGCAGCTGTTTTCTTGAAGTTCGTCGAACAAGGACCGGAAAGGACGCCAAAAGGCTTATTAAACATTCGCTCATGGAATGTTCTCCTTCTCGTGGCACTTCAGGAAGAGAAAGACGACTGGCTTTCATTGCTCCATTCTCATTTCAACGCCTTCAGTCATACCTTTTCGTCTATGATGCGCTCCTATTCGAACTCAGGAATCAGCTCACCAGCCGCTGCTGCCACAGACGTGAATCAGGCCCATATTGCTATGAAGCTCTGGTTGATGCTGGCCAATCTACGGTCGTGGCATGGAGGGGAGACAATAATCGCTGCGATATGGAACGAATTATGGGCCTCGTATGAAAGTTTTCTGGATGTGGTTGAAACCGAAGCCCAAGTCGGATTGTATCCAGTATGCTTTTCGCTTCCTCACTTTCCAAGCGCTGACAATGGGTCATTCTGCAGACGCTCATCTCCCTGGCAGCCACTTCGGTTGCAGACTTACTAATGTATCTGCGATCGTTGAGGAGTTCCGCGGCGTTAGATGTATCATCCCATCTAGCAATTCTTGCTCGAATGAAAGCCATAACTAGGGCCGACTCCTCTGCAACGAAAATCGTCCGGGCAATGCGCAGTCTGTCGGAACCACCACCGGAGGTGCCTGCCAATGTTGCTTTAGACCAGATTGCAAAGGAGCTGGTTGCAGCAGAGAAGATACGTGTGATGGAATCGAAGAAAACTGGAGACCACAGAATAATGGGAGGAGACAGGTCAAGGAGGGAAGGGAGATAATCTGGACAAGGCATAATAATGATAATACTTAAACGTCCGTACAACCTGCGATCTAAGCGGCCCTTGCTTTCGCCTGTTGAGCTTTTCGCTTCTTTTCTTTCATCATAGTCGTCCCAAGGAAGAAACCTATCCCTGACATCCCCACCACTAGAATGAATGCAGGTAATCTCACAGCCCATTCTCGAGGCGGAAACCAGTTGTGCAGCGGATTTGACGCGTCAAAGAAAGGCTACGAGGTTGAATTAAACTCCAGCCGTTGCTGTTGAAAGAATAAGCTCACCAAAAGCATTGCCCAAGTTGTGTAATATGAGAACACAACTCCTGCCACAAGGAGCATTGCTCCACCTAGTGCTTTGTCACTTCCTCCCTGCAGCAACTGTCAAATTAATCAGGAGAGTTTATTATGGTACACTAACCATTTTTAAGGATTTCGAATGTTAACGTTGAGAGCGAAGTGCTTGATGGGCGACGGAAGTGTCGTGGCGCTCATGTGACGCGCGGAACGCGAGATAACGAGGACACTCTGATCGCGACGTCGAGTGCACAGATGTGGGAAACTCTCCTGAACTCGAGTCCATTTCAGTTTTCTCCCGGTCGCCAAAGTGGCGCGCAATATTTCAACATAAATGGATACTCATTCCTTCGCATCGCTGGCACATGTTCGAATTCTCCTTTTACCCGTCGGTTTGATACCACAAAGTTTGTTTGAGAGCTATGCATCTGAAATTCGGACATATACAAGCCTGAAGCTCGCAGAAATACCAGCGGACACCAGGGATGGCAAAGGTGAGCATAAATTTCTTGGACAATAACTAAGTCTTACCTCCATGGCAGCCGCCAGGTTTCTACCAAACCCAATGTCGACAGGATATCTACATCTCAGTTTCCCAACGCACCCTCCAGCACAATCACAAGGGCCTTTATCTTTACTTCGACCATCTATATTTCCTCTTGCAGTCGTTGGGATAGCGGCATGCTCTCAAGGAGACAACTTGCGATCTCTCCACCATCAGTTCAATTCAAATTTGGAAGATATATTTCCTGCAGGCAGCACATTTCCTCTTGTGAGGAATTGCTTCGCATTTGAGGAAACAGAAGGCACAGTCAACCTTGATACCGGTGAAAGTCTCCCCGGTCTCACAATCGTACCGTGCATCGCGAAACGCAAGTTACATTTAGGAACATTACTCGGAGTTTTATGTTCTCAGATCCTCGTAGAATTTGGAACTTTGGTGAGTTCTTAAACAAACTTGATTCATCGCTACGCTCATGTTGATTAGACGCAAGCACTTGAAAGCCCGGTAGGAAATGAGTATCTCAATGCCAGTCTCATGCCTCTACCGCCTCCTCTTTCCGAGCTACCCTCTCCTCTAAATCGGGGCGACTCTATCCCGAATATCTCTTCACATAACAGCCAGCCAGAGGTTACTCGAAGCTCGTTCACTCTCGGGGCAGCCCCAACGCTCAAACGGATGTCAACAGCTCCCAGCACAGCTCCTTCTCGGTCGAACACTCTCAATGTAACAGTTCCATCAAAGAAAAGGCTTAGCACATATGGAACGAGTTCGTCTCATGGACGCTTGTACAAAATGTTGGGCGACTTTTTTCTCCTTTCGGGTCGCTCTGAGGACGCGTTAATTTGGTTAGTACTCGATTAAATATTGTCTTTACGTCCTAGTCGAGCCGAAACTAGGTACAATGAAGCCGCCTTAGTGTTCCGAAGCGCTAATGATCCACTCTGGTACGCATCGACATGCGAAGGGATGGCTACATGTTCTATCATTGAAGCTTGGTCTGCCGGGCATGGCTTGGTAGTACCCATCAATTAACGGTTTTTCATTCGATCTAATACCTCCGCCTGTAGAACAACTCAACAACGGCAGTCAAAGAACCATGGCACGATGTCAGTGATCGCCTCACTCAAGCCATTAATCTCTATCAAAGAACTGCCGCGCCTGAGTCAGAGCCGACACACGCACTCTTTGTATTCCTCTATTGCAGCTGTGTCCTTCGTCAATCTTCGCTACTCTTCGCCGTTTGGTCAGCCAAAGGCTGGGGCCCTCTTGCTTTTACAACGATGCTCCAACCGGGCCCAAGACCCTTCCTTCCTCCAACCCTAACCGCAGGAGATAGAACAAATTATCTTCTTCTAGAGCGTCTGAGCACTCTAACTGGCATCTCTCGTTCCAGCATCGCCAGCTGTTTAGGCCAACTACACGGTCCCTGGCTATTACATCTTGGTCAACGCGAAAGGATAGCCGTGCTCGAAGTTACAGCTAGTATATATGCGTGTATTGGATATCAACGGAAAGAGGCTTACATCCTCCGTGAGGTCCTTGGCTGTCTTCTTGATCTCATGGTCTGTGGGAGAGAAGAAGATGGGTACACTCAAACTCCTAACATCCCTCAAAGTGCAGGCCTTGGGATACACAATGTCCACCCTGTCGCAGGAGTAAACTGGGGTACGGTTGGTGTTCGGTTGAGTGAAAGCACCGCAGGCAACGAGAGTATTCTCAAACTACTAGCGTATATTTGTCGTGTGCTTGGGATCGACTTGGAGGCTATCGGGCTCTCAGAGGCCACTGAGGCAAGAGTGGTCGAGCATCCACCGTCATTAAATAAATACGATGAAGATATCGTTGACGAGCTCAGGGAGCCACTTGGATGGCCTGAATTACAAGTGGGTGTTGTGAGAGAGGCCGTCGCCGTCGCTGAAGCCTTGCCCGGTACTTGTTTTTTTGACTCACTTATTCACTCTAATGCTTTCATAGATTTTCCTACTGTGGCCCAATTTGCACTTTCGTCGCTAAAAACTTTGCAGACAGTTTTGACGCCCAATGATCAATATCATCTCTATGCCACGGCCAGTCGGGCTCTACTCACCTCACGGAGAAGAGGAGATCCAAGAGCAATCGAATATTGGTCTGGGCGGCCAATTGTTAGCATATCTGTAGCACCGTACGTTGAACAACGCAATACATTTTCTGCATCAAGTTCTGATCGTGAATGCCCAGACTTCCAACTATTCGGATACCGATAGAAAAACCGCGTTCAATACGACACAAGGTTTTGGATCCAGCGCCAATTCTACAAGGGATAGTTGATCCATTCCTGTATAATCCCCGAAGAGCTTCGGATAAGGTTCGTCATCTCACAATCATTTGGTTACGTTTCGCCAACAAAGCTTCAGGGAACATCATTAGTAGTACAAAACGAAATGCTGGAGTTTGTGATCACCTTACAAAACCCTTACATTTTCGACCTGGAATTACAGGAAGTATCTCTTAGGTATGGCCGGCAGATCTAGCATGCTCTCTCATTTGACTGAACAATGTTTACAGTACATCCGGCGTTCCTTTCGATTCTCAACCAATGCGAGTGGTCATCCCAGCAAGTACCCTGCATCAAGTTGTCATCTCAGGAAAGGCTACCGAAACCGGTGTTCTCACTATTCGAGGGTGCTTTGTTCAAGCACCTGGAGGTATCCCACGTGAATACATCCTTCCATTATATACAACAGAGGAGGAAGAACGTCTGGCTCGAAAACGTCGTGTCATCTTATCAGAGAGTTGCCGATTCAAATACCCACCGCTCGAACGACACCCCTGGACCCAGGCCGATAAACACAAAAGTATTCCGAATGCGGAAGCAGCCATTGGGTCGGCTTTCAAATTCCTGGAATGCAAAGTCGTACCTGAGCAACCGCTGTTGAGGATACGAAGAAGTTCAGTCACTCACGGTGCTTTGATGTTGTACGACGGAGAAAAGTACGTTGGGCTCTGTTTACCTCGTCTTGCTTCTGACTGCTTCCCGCAGATCAATTATCAGGATAACTCTTGAAAATGTATCCTCGATACCTGTTGATTTCCTTCATCTCGCTTCCGAAGATTCGACGATAGGCCCATCACAAAAAGCATTGCAAGAAGGCAACCTGTCAGTTTTTGAGACTTACGAAACGGAGTTCAATCTCATACACCGTCCTGTTCTTACATGGGATAAGGATGAGAGCAAGTCGATAGCGCCGAATCAAAATTTAACTTTAACGCTCGGGTGTTTTGGAAAAGTCGGATGGTACGTTCTTTATCGTTCTTTCTTTTATCGTTATGGAATGAAGTATACTAGCACGAACGGCGTCATTCACATCTCATATGCCTACTCCCAAGACCCCAGACTTGGGGACAGTGGCTCCTTCTACCTCCGTCAAGTCTCTTACCCTCTCATGGTTACTGTGTATCAGATGCTTGAATGTAGTGCCATGGACCTCCTCCCATTTCCTGCGTACCCTCAAGTGCGGCGATCTGCGGACACAGAAAGCGTCAACCCAAAGGATGAAAGGCTACGGCATCTTGATATCAGTGATGATGGCTGGTGCCTATTTTCAATCGAAGTGCGGAACTCGTATGGGACACCTTTCGATATTACATTGTTTAGAACTCAGAACGGGAAAGAAGAGGCATCGTCAACCACAACTATCCCTCCTGGGTCTGTTTCAAGGCAAGCGTTTTATCCAACCTAAACATCTTGGCGTTTAAAGCCTAACCCGATATATATTAGACTAGTTATTCCGATCAGGAAGATCGTGCTGAGTGACGAGGCCGTGTCTAAAATCATACCTACCCTCTCCGAAAAACAATTCGTAGTTGCAACTTCAAATTTGACCAAGGTTGAGGAAAAAGCTCAACGCGAGCTATTCTGGTACCGAGAAGAGCTCTTCAAATGTGTCAGTGCTCGTTGGCACGAAGTAAGCACCTTTGTCATCTTTTCTGCCTCACTTGAGCTGACGAGGAGAGTAGACTGGAGGTACACGATCGGGGGAGCTTTCGTTCAGGGCACAGAGGCTTACATTACCGATGCTCGAGACCTTCCGTCTTGAAATTGCTCAAGTTTCACTATCTTTAGAGCGCGAGGATAACGAAGAGGAAGAACGCGAGATAAGCTATACTGGCGCTAAACAGTATTTAAAGCCGAACGAGTTTGTTCAACTCCGGGCTAAGGTTATGAACCTCTGCTGTAAGCAATTTTGCAGCTACAATATCAACTTCGCGTGCTCAGAAAACTTGTAGCGTTCCCAGTTGTGTTTACACTTGATCTAGAGGCTACACCATCGGAGCACCTCATCTACGAAGGGATTTTTTCCGAACTGGCAATAGGGCGTTTACAGTCTGGCGAATCCAAAGAAATATCAACTACACTGTGTTTCCTTGCTTGCGGGCGCTTCGAGCTATCAGCGAAAGCTCGAGGATTCGGGAGTTCAGAAACGGAAGGAAGGGTAGCCAGAACACATATATCTGCAATTGTTACAGAGGACTGAATAGACAGGTGCATTGGCGCACACGTTCAAGATGCCCAATATATTTAAACAGTTGTTTCTCCCGCCCAGCAATATCGATTATACACTCTACACTCGCAATCGGCTGCGCGTTCTTCTTAATCGTAATCAGACTCCTCTTGACGGAATACGGCAGAATAGGCCATAATCGTGGCATAGACCAGTCTAGATTTACAAAGATCAGCAGGAGCGCAGCAGCTTGCCAGAACGCGACGTACCCTCCTCCGGCAATCGACATCATAGCAGCTTTTGTGTCAATGATTTCTGAGTGTGCCCACACAATGGGAAGGGCAAACCCGGTCACAACGAAAATGGCAGTGATAAATCTTCCAAAATCGACCGCTGGTGAACTCTCATAGCTCCCTGAGAGTTCGTCGCCTCCGCAGTGCGAGAATAGAGCGTTAGGTAGAGGTGCAAGGACAAATGTTAGCGCTACAGGAGCATGTTCATATTTGAGTTTTTGGGGAAGGCCCAGACAAGCTATGGAAACTGACCAACAAGCAATGGCAGCCAGTTCTTCCACAGAGCGCATGATAGAATGATTAGGAGGAATCCGACCGCAAGTACGAATGAGAGGAGAATAACAGCTACAGCACGATGTTAATTAGTTTGGGTTCAGTGAAAATTTAAGCGTTGTACTTCTCAGTCCTGCTGCCATCACCGAGGTTTGAAAGTGTAGACAGAGCTTGAAAGTGCGTTTGAAATGAGAGCACCAACAGTGACTGACGGTGTGACTGGTAAATATTATGTAATAAAATATAAGATAAACTTACCCAATAGGGGCTTTGTGCTTTTGGCTTCACCGTTCGTGTCACAACTTGAATACTTCGCAAACCTCTTTGAGAATAAAGGGTCTTGAACTATCAACCTCTCTTAAAGTCTTTCTCTTTCACAGATAGTACTCATCTCTGATCTAAGCTTTCACACACCGCGCTTGCGGAACAATTCCTGACCTCGCCTCCATAGCTCTTCCCCTAAAATTTGGTAGTATTGCTTGAGTAGTAATACAGAGCCTAGACTTAATTTTTTATAATATATTATGGACAATTGGTGAAGTAGCGGCTGATGCGCGGGGGATCTAGCTTTTATGCATTCGTGACGCCGTGTGTGACTCCGTCATTTTGAGACGTCGCTCGCTTGTCACCGAAATAGCTCATGTCGACAATCTTTTGTTTTTGTTCTCGGAATAAGGCCACAGAGATGCCTAAAATTTTGTGTAATGTTTAGAGTGCTGCATTGGAATATGCCCAATTTTTTTCAGGGGAGAGGATGGTGTCTGAGCTCGAATTTTATCAAATGTGTTAAGCCAGCGGCATAGGCCAGTTCTCTTTTTGGCCTGTCTGGCCGTTGATCCCATAATAAATTGCGACATCAGACAAGAATATTAATTATATAAATGTCTAGTCATGGTCTCATCTTCTACATCTCGTAAAGCAGAAGCAAATAACAAAATGATTCAAGAAGCAGTCAAGGCAAAACACGGAGACCTAGGAAGTCTGATAGGCTTCAAGTTGGTCCTTACCTCTGGGTGATGTTAACCCCGCATATTGCATCCAACGGTGATAGTTCTGGTGGAAGGAAGAAGATTTAACCCTTAAGCTTAGAGCAGCGCGAGTATGGAACACCCCGAATCAGATATTACTAAGAGAAAAACAGAGGAGTGGAGCAACTGAGCGCTTAACAAAAAGGAAGTAGGATCAACCGGTCGCCGAGAGGAGCTGCATTAGGAAAAAAAAAACCTAAAAAGCTTACTAGTTCGGCCTGTTCGGCAACTGGCTACAGTCCAAGAGGGCTGCACACTGTATCAACATATCATCCAAAAAGCAAACGCGGGCGTCGGATTAAGCCCAAGCGACGAGTCACAGGGTAAATAATGATTCAAGGATCATTGATAACCTCAGACAACTTTGGCTTAGATTCTCCAAGATTCATGGAATCCCGTCATGTAAGCACCCATTGACATGCTTACTTGTAGCCTGAGAAGACGGTAAGTTGCGACTTAATCTAAGAGAATGAGCGGCCAAGTTGGGAACAACTATTGGAGCCTGCGGACTAAGATGGAAAGTTGTGACTCCACGAAAGCCCTTACGGAAGTTTTGCATGTCTGGGCTAATTTCTCTACCCTCTAGGATGCGAACTTCAAGCGTCAAAGCGTAATTTGGAGAGTGCTGCTTTATAGTTGAAGTCGCGTCCGCGGTCCGCGAGAAGAAAAAAAAAACACTGCTGGTCGTGGGCCTAAGAAAATTGACGTTGCTGGCTGGCGATGAAACCTGAACAATATTTAACCGAGATGCACTACAGACGTACTCCAGAAGCTCCAAGTCTCAGAGCTTAGACGTGCTAATTGCAACAGGCCTTCGGCCGCCGTTAACTGAGCGAGATACATTTTGACGCAAATAATCAGCTTATCTGAGTAAAACATTTCGAATCTCCATCTCCGTTTGAATCCTGTTTACACGCCTCAACCCGGATAAGTGGCTGTTCCCATGGTGTACCAAACAGTGACACCCAGCTGTAAATAGTGGTGCCGCCCGTCGTCAAATCAAGGACGGCCGGTTGTC